>CAMOHE010054802.1:0-88274 GCA_946598075.1 Artocarpus hirsutus | reverse complement strand
ATATGCTGTCTAAACAACAGACACCTTCTTCAGTGCCAGTACTACTACAAGAACAAGATTCATCAGACTCTGATTATGAGTCCAATTCCTCTAAAGAATTCTCATCTGATGAAACCTCCACTGATGATGACCCAGTCCACTTGATGGCACAAGGAGCTAAAGACTTTTTCATATTAAAAATGAACTATAAATTTATATATTTTTATTTTTTTTCTACTGCAATTGTATTCCTCCACATATAACGTAGAATTAGGGAGTCTAAACTTTTAACTAGTAAATTTAGCATATTTAAATTCATTGTTAAAATAAAGGCCAGTTTAAGATAACTTGTGCTTTTGCTTTTAAGTCATAAAAGAAAAACATAAACTAGAGCTTTTTAATTATTGTGTAGATAGTTTATTGAAATGTGCTTTTTGATATGAAAAATGCTTTTAAACCTATTTAGTTAAAAAAATCAAAAGCACTTTTTTTTATAAAAAGTAATGTAATATAAGGATATAAACGAAATTTACAATTTGTTTTCAAAAATATAAAGTTAAAAATGTAAATAAAAAAGCTTTTCATAAACATTTTTTTCATAAACACTAACATGATATCTTATTTCAAAAGTGCTTATAAAAGTCAAAATATAAACAATTTGTTCCTCCAAACATGTCCAAAAACAACTTTTCTGCTAAATAAACCAAAAATCGCTATTTTATAAGCCAGAAAATTGTATCAAACAACACAATTTTAATTTTTAATGTAACAAATAACACACTTCTAAAACATTTAAATAATTAGTATTTTCAAAATCATGTGCTCTTTTTAAACACTTAACTATCCAATCTTACCTCCTCCTTTTTCTTCTTCTTTCTTTTTATTTTTGTTTTTCATTATCTCGTTGTTGCTTCGTGTTTCGTCATTCTAACAAAAATAAATTTTGTTTTAATCTAAGTAAGTTATTTACTAAACACTACCATATTTTAATCTTTTTTTTTTTATTCCTAATTAATAATGGTCTAATTCTTTCATTTTTCTTAAGCCAATTCCAAACAGGCCTAAATTCAAGAGCAAATACAACCATGCTATATATTTGCCTTCACAGAGGGGGTCCTATCTACGGAGAGGGAGAGTATGGTAGTAGTGGAAAATTAGGTTATATATATATATATATATATATATATATATATATGTTATCTTGGAGCTAAACTCATCGCATGTTGAAGACAAGACATCTGCATGATGAAGTCTAAAAGAATACAGCAATCTAGCGAAAAGAAAAACAAAATTTTAACATCACCCCGTCTCCTAAAATGGAATCACCTTTCGTTCCTCTCATGTCCACTTTCCGCAGAACCAGATCAGCAACGAGAATCATCAGAACCTTGCCGGTCGTGAATTATCAGAAGCCAAGCTTGTACAAGGCCGTTCTTAACCTCATTGAATATCAGTATATTGACCAGTCACCCTGCCAAGGGCATGAATGAACTATAATTGCTAATTTCCTCGTATATAGTTCAGAAGCAATTGACAAAATTTTCTACTTTTTTTTGGTTAAATTTGCTGCAAGAAAGCATTTCAGAAATATTGTAGACGGTTTGAGAAAATAATCATTTGCCAAGCTTGTACAAGGCCGTTCTTAACCTCATTGAATATCAGTATATTGACCAGTCACCCTGCCAAGGGCATGAATGAACTATAATTGCTAATTTCCTCGTATATAGTTCAGAAGCAATTGACAAAATTTTCTACTTTTTTTTGGTTAAATTTGCTGCAAGAAAGCATTTCAGAAATATTGTAGACGGTTTGATAAAATAAGCATTTCTTCAATGCTCAATACTAGACAAAACATAACCATACCTATCATACGACAGGAAGGCTTCACCAATGGTCCCCGCAACCTTATTCCGTACCTTTCTGACCAGAATCTGCAAGTTATTGAGCGTGAAAACAAATTCAGGCATCTATCGAAAAACTAATAACAAAAACATGGTGACTGGTGAAAGTGCTCACTTGAACTTGATCGACAGGACCAACATGTGGATCCCGGTTACGATGAACTGCAATTCCGTTGTCACATTTGTTTATAAAGTGCGCACTACCACTTATATCATAAAGAGTCGGTGCATCCCCGGTCCAATTCTGCAACTGTTAGATAAACAATTGATTAGATGGTGGAAAGATGAAAGGGAAGAAACAAAGGGTAATAGAAGATGAAAGAGCAAACCTGTCGAGGATGTGCTACAAACCAAACATGGCAAGCGTGATGTTGTGCAAACCGCTTAACCTGAGTGAGCATCTGACTAACATACTCTGTTTCTGTTCTGTAATAAACGGGAAAAAAATAATAATAAATAAATAAATTTTGCAAATAGAGACCACAATGCTAACTATTTTGGTCAAGTAAGAAACAATGAATGAAATTGTGCGGCACAAATATTGAAGCATGAGATTCCAGACTCACAGTGCCAGTTCTGAAATCAGCTGAAAGACAATTGCAAAAACAAGAAATGCAGTAACAGGTACTGAAATAACTTACTGGTTGGAAGGACGCTGATGATCGAGCTCGTTATAAGGGTCAATTACAAGTCCACGCACCCCATGCCTTAAAACTGCTGCTCTTGCAAGATCAAGAACCCACTTAATACTTGGAAGGGAATCATCCTCACACCTAAAACATGGCCCATGAAAGGAAGAGGTAAAAAGAAAAGGAAAAAAAAAAAAACTAGTATTTGCACTTCATATAATACAAAGGAATCAAGAACTTTCCAGAAACCCTCAACTAGATTGTTAAATTTCCTGATGCTTATCACAAGGAAAATCGGGAGTTCAGAAAAATGCTGATGGGCCTCCTCTACGCTTTACTTATGCAAGAGGTATACTAAGAAGTCAAAGGTTGCCGGTCCAGATGAAGCTAGAACACAGGAGATTACTGTTCCATTGGCTGGAGAGTTGGTTGAGGGATGAATTGGCGTTCCTAAATATTCGGAAGGGATTTATCGGGATCTATGAATGACGCAAGGAATTTTGAGAGTGATGAGTAGTTAGCTGATTAGAACAAGAGAATAAAATGTAAGGGAAGGGTATGATGTAGGCATCAATCTATTTTCTTAAGAGTTTTGTATTGGCTTATGCTATCGGAGAGCAGAGGACCTCTCGAATGTCCCCTCTATGCTTTCTTTCTTTCTGAATTCGATTAATGAAAGTCACTCTAAGTTTGATCATTTTCATTTCTAGTTACTTGTGCTTGAGTGTTTGTTTTGTGATCCTATCATTTTGGTATCAGAGCGGACCTGAGAATGGCGGGGAAGAAGGCCGACAAGAGGACGGGGGATCGTTTGGAGGGATGATTGGACGCTGTCAAGGAAGAAGGCTTTCAAAGGGAGTAAGAATTGGTCAGGAATGATCTGTAGAAAATCCCAAAGCTCGAGCAAGGGTTGGAGACGATTCTTGGAACTCTGAAAAAGTTGATAAGTTAGGAGGAGGAATGATCCTCTTCGCCGTTGACTCAAGCGGCTCCGACAGTACAGTCAGTGATTAGTGGTGAGCCGAGCGAGAGGGAGATGGGATCTCATGACGGTGGCACTCAACAGGAGAGTAAAGTGCGGTGGGTTAAGATGTCGGTGTTCGACAAAAACAACCCTAACAAGTGGATCTTCCGTGCCAAGCATTTCTTCGCCATGAGTCGTATATTGGAGGCAGAAAAACTCAAGGTGGCTGTGGTGAGTTTGGATGGCAAAGCCCTTGCACAGTTTCAGTGCGAGGATGGTCAGCACGCCGTTTGCAACTGATCAGAGCTGAAGTCGTTGATCTTGGAGCGATTTCAGCCGACTTAGGATGGGAGTCTTTGCGAGAAATTCTTGGCACTCTGGCAAGAGACCACTGTGCGAGAATATCGACGGCAATTTGAGATTAGGAGCTAGGAATTCATCTCCTTTGCTAGGACATTCCACTCACATGGCGGATAAGAGGACGACCAACTAGATGGGACCCTTTTAGCGACTAACCAATGCTGATATACAAGTTAAGCGAGAAAAAGAGCTATTACCGCTACGACGCAAAGTATTTGAAGGGGCATTGGTGTCCCAATCGAGAACTGCAGGTTCTGATCATTAATGAGGAAGAGTTAGACTATTACTGCCATGCTTCAGAGGAGGGGAACACTGTCTGATGAGCTAGTGGAGCTTTCCCTGAACTCAGTCGCTAGATTAACAGCTCCAAGGACAATGAAGCTATGAGGTATGGTTCAACAAACTGAAGAAGTGGTTTTGATAGAGAGCGGAGCAACCCATAACTTTATACCTACTGAGCTTGTTAAGAAGCTGAATTTGATTTTGGACAACACCGGGGGGATACGGAGTTGTGATGGGAACACGTTTATCTGTTAAAGGCAAAAGGATTTATCGGGGAGTAGCTTTGTTGATGCAAGATGTGCAAGTGGTGGAGGATTTTTTGCCTTTGGAGATTGGGAGCTCAAATTTAATCCTCGAGATGCAATGGTTAGAGTCCCTTGGATCTATGATTGTGAATTGGTAGTTGCTCACTATGCGATTTAAGGTGGGGGAAACCTAGTGTTTGCAAGGCTTCGGCTTCTCTCAAGGCTATCATGAGAGCCTTGAAGAATGAGGGGCAAGGAGTATTGCTAGAGCTCAGAAGTATTTCGGTCGAAGGGGATGCAAAACCAAAAGCTTTGAAGGAGAATTGCGGGAATTATTGAAAAGGTTGGGCAGAGGTTTTTGCCACACCATCGGGGCTGCCATTAACAAGAGTGCGAGATCATGCCATTATGCTAAAGGAGGGGACCTCCCTGGTCAATGTGAGGCCATACCAATACCCCCAAGTCCATAAAACTGAGATTGAATGGCTCATTAGTGAGATGCTAGCGGTCGAGTCCAGTACTCTTAGTGGAAAAGGAGGACAGAAGTTGGCGGTTTTGCGTGGATTACAGCGCTCTCAATAAGGAAACAGTGCCCGATCGGTTTCCGATCCCGATTAATGATTAGCTTTCGAATAAACCCCACGGGGCCACTATGTTTTCGAAGATTGATCTAAAGTTGGGGTAATCATCAAATTTGGGTGCAGAGCAAGGATGTTCCAAAGACTGCTTTTTGGACACATGACGGGCACTTTGAATTTTGGTGATGGATTTTGGCCTCACAAATGCACCGGTAACATTTCAAGGCCACATGAATGGGGTATTCCGACCATATCTCCGAAAGTGTATTCTTTGATGATATATTGGTTTATAGCCGCAGTATGCGTAGCATGTTCACCACTTGGACACAGTGCTTGGGCTATTAGAAGAACATTGCCTGTTTGCAAATGCAAAGTGTAGCTTCGGGCAACCTTCCATTGACTACTTGGGCCATATCGTTTCAGGGGAGGTAGTGGCTGCCAATACGGCAAAAATAGAGACAATGGTGAATTGTCTTGCTTCGACTTGTTTGAGGGAGTTACAGAGGTTCTTGGGTCTTGCAGGATGTTACCGGAAGTTTGTGCACGGGTATGGTACTTGGCACGGCCCCTTACTGATTTATTAAAGAAATACAACTTCAAGGTGGTCTAAGGAGGCAAAGGGAGCCTTTATGAAGCTCGAGGCAGCCATGACTCGAGTGCCAATGTTGGCATTACCAGATTTTTCATAGCCCTTCCTTTTGGAAATGGATGCATCAGGGTATGGGATTGGGGCCATCCCCCCCACTTGCTTACTACAGCCAAGCACTTTCCACACAGGGCCAAACTAAGTCCGTTTACGAACGGGATCTTATGGCCCCCCCAACTTGCTTACCACAGCCAAGCACTTTCCACACAGGGCCAAACTAAGTCCGTTTACGACCGGGATCTTATGGCCCCCCCAACTTGCTTACCACAGCCACGCACTTTCCACACAGGGCCAAACTAGGATCTTATGGTAGTGGTGAAAGCGGTTCAAAAGTGGCAACCGTATCTCCTAGGCTAAGCCAGCAATGTCATCCTCGCCCGAGAATGATCAATAAGGAGGAGATTGACAAATTAAAAGAACTTTTGGAATCATTGGAAAAGCCCAGTAGTGCATGTTCTCTTGCACTCTCAGGTAAGTTTTCTATTTCTCAAGGATAAAATCTTTCAGATAATTATATCAAGGATCTATGGATTATTGACTCGGGAGCCACTGATCATATGACTCACTCTTCACGAAGCTTTAGCACATACACTCCTTGTTCAAGTAATAGAAAAGTAGCCATTGCAGATGGTTCACTTACCCCTATAGCTGGACTAGGGGATATTCGTCTCTCTCCATCCCTTACCCTAAAAAACGTGCTTCATGTTCCAAAATTATCCACCAATTTGAAATCCATACAAAAACTTACCCATGATATGAGCTGTAATGAGCTTTTTTATCCTAACTACTATCTATTTCAGGATCGAGAATCAAGGAAGAGGATTGGACTTGCTAAGGAGAGAGATGGCCTATACTATTTGGATAAATCAGGAAAAACCTATACTGTCACAAATAATTCTTCTCTGTCCTTTTTTTCATCATCCAATAAAGACATCATTTGGCTTCATCATTTTAGATTAGGGCATCCATCATTTGAAACTCTAAAAACTATGTTCCGACTTTATTTAAGGAACTAGGGAATGAACACTTTCACTGTGATGTTTGTGAGTTTGCAAAACATAAGCATGTACCTTTTTCAATCAGAAATAAAAGATCCTCTACTCCCTTCTATTTGATTCATAGTGATATTTGAGGTCCCTCTACTGTTACAAATGTGTCTGGCACAAGATGGTTTGTTTCATTCATTGATGACTGCACTAGAGTTTCTTGGGTTTTCCTTCTTAAGTCCGAATCTGATGTTAGCAATGTATTTCCAAATTTTCACAATATGATTCAAAATCAATTTGGGGTTAAAATTAAAAGATTTAGATCAGACAATGCACGAGATTACTTCAACCAAATTTTGTCTCCATATTTTCAAAAAGAAGGCATTGTCCATGAATCCTCATGCATTAACACTCCACAACAAAATGGAGTCACAAAGAGAAAGAATGGTCATTTATTGGCTACAACTTAGGCCATTCTTTTCCGTCAAAATGTTCCAAAAAACTATTTGGGGAAGCTGTTCTTACAGTTGCATATATGATCAACAGACTACCTTCAAGGGTTTTGGAATTTGAAACTCTGATGAAAATCTCTCTAAAGTTTATCTTGATCTTAGAACCACCAATAACCTCACTCCTAGAATTTTCGAATGCACCGCTTTGTCCATGTTCATAGCCAAAACAGGGAAAAGTTGGATCCTAGAGCTGTTAAGTGTGTCTTTGTAGGATATTCTCCAACTTAGAAAGGATACAAGTGCTACCATCCACCCACCAAGAAATTTTTTGTTTCTACTGATGTTATTTTTAAGGAACAGAAACCGGATTTCACTCAACCTTATCTTCAGGGGGAGTCATTGTCATCTATAGAAGATAAGGATAAGGACTTGTTTCTACTTGACCTACCTTCTACCACAACATCCCAACTTCTGTTGCAACATCCCAAAAACTTCCTGCTCCTCAACCAGAACCCCTTAAATCAGCCAAACCACACCAAACAGAACCAACCTCTTCACCTATGGTAGGGAATAAAGCACTCCGTGACACTCTCAGATTTGACCAGGTTTACTCCAAACGTATAGCTCCAGACTCAATCACAGAGCAAGTCCAAGAATCCCAACCAACTCATGGAATTAGCGTAAGTGCGAACACTAGTTCTCCTCAAAAAGAAACAAATGATCAACTTCCTATTGCTCTAAGGAGAGGCACAACAAATGTACCAAACACCCTTTATATCCTCTAGCGAAGTCTGTGTCACTTGAAAGGTTCTCACCAACACAGAAATTTCCTGGTCACATTAAACACAATTGATATCCCTAATACTTTGAAGCATTGTCTAATAAGAAATGGAGAGATGCTAGGAGAGAAGAAATGCAGGCACTTAGAGAAGACCAATACATGGGAGATTGTTGATCTACCACAGGGGAAGAAAGCTATGGGATGCAAAAGGGTGTTTACGGTAAAATACAGGTCAGATGGCTCAATGGACAGATACAAAGCCAAACTTGTAGCAAAAAGGTACACATAGACATATGGTATTGACTATCAGGAGACATTTGTACCCCTTATGTTTCGACCAAGGACCAACTTGCTAATATTCTTACTAAGGGTTACAGCATTACAGAGGATTATCTCCAAGCTTGGAATGAAAGATGTATATTCCCCAACTTGAGGGGGAGTGTTGGAAAACAGAGCCAACATCATTATTGGAGAGATAGTGTAGAATATTACTACAGCTATCAGGATAGGCTTTAGGATAACTCTGGCTAGGCTTTAGGATAACTGTTAGGTGATTATTGTTCAGAATAGTGGTTGTTGAGCTGGAAATCACGTGTAAACAATGTTATTGAAAAAGAAGAAAAAACACTATTTCTTCCCTAGAAATCGACAGCTTATTTACAAAATAAGGAATGCAAACTTGGTTGGGCCCACATGTTGAATGGAATGAGGATGAAAAGAGAGATAATCCTAAATTACCTCATAGTATTGTTTTCCTTTCAATTGGAAGACAACACAATTACTTTTGTAACCTTGCAAAATTTAAACCAATAATTATATAAACAAATACATTTTAGAACTACACTACAATTATCAAAAATCCTATTCCTAAAGTTAGACACAAGAAGAAATTGTATTGTTTCGAAATTCCACTTCCAAATAGGCAAGTAAACACTAGAAAGGGGATCAATGATCTCCTTTCTCATTCCTTCTCTTTCCTTTCCAACACCTTGCCCTTTTCCACTACAAGCAAGTAAACAGCCCTAAGTGACTATAAGAGCAATTGAACCATTTAAATTGGCCAATACAAAATGTGGCAACAGAAAAGGGGGCAACTATTCAAATGGAATTAGTCAGAAGACCAAGTGATTATAAGTGTATGCTCATAAAACATAAACAATTATGCAACCCACAATAATGTAATCCAAAGTATACAAAATAGGCAAGAAGCAGATTTAGAAACAGCATAATTTTTTTAAAATGGAATTAATGATATGTAATATATAGAATTGAGTGTTATATGCAATATGCAACCAAAATAACTGACGTAATGCTTCAAACTCACCTTATAAGATAAAAGGTCTCATTTAACCACTCCTTTCCTTGCTCAAACTCTTCAGAACTCATCCGCTCGACAGATTCACCATAGCTTTTAGCAGCCAAAAAAGCAGAGAAAAATTTAATGACAGTTAACACACTAAAAGAAAACAGAAGGAACACAGCAAAAACAGGAAATTAAAGAAATCAACTCAAACTTACCGCACATTAAAAAAAGGCTTTTTTATGTGTTTCTCCAATAGTTTCCTTGCGTGCTCCCGGACCTGTCACAAATTAAATGAGCTGGGTATGCAATGAACAAGAGCAAGATAGACAGGGAAAAAAATAATATATATATATATATCAAGATATCTAACTATGTAACTAATATCTTCGATAAAAAATTCTTTAATAACTTTTGCCAAATAATAGGGTACTAAAATTTAATATTCTGCAATCAAATCACTACTCCTTTTTGGGAACACAGATCCCACAGGGGAAAAAATTAAAAAAAAAAAAAAAAAGAAAAAAAAAAAAAGAAACCTATGCACAAATCCAACCGGGGAAAAAATTAAAAAAAAGAAAGAGATCTGTGCTTATGCTTCTCTACATATACTAATATATGATGAAACCTCCTCTTCAACTATTAATAATGAATGGTGAATTGACGGATCCCTATCTTGTGTGAAAATTCTCATAAAAAATGAAAATAAAAAAATTACTGGTTTTCCCTTGCAAGTCTCATAGTACTTTTCTCGTAAAATCTCACCTCCAAAGCAGTTTTTATTGCAACACAAAATGAAAAGGACAATACACAGGATAAATAGAAGTTGAACTATTCAACTCAATCATGATCTGAAGCCAGTGAATATACACATAATAGGAAAATATACAGCATAAATATGACCATGAACTAGCTTACCTTATTTTCCATTGAGCAAAGAGCAAATTTCCAACCCATACATTCGTTAAGATTGCACAAGAGAGCATCAATCCACTCACTCTTGCCCGAATTAGGGACTCCAGTCACTATAGTTAATTCACCTAGCACAACCTGATAAAACATAAAATAAAATAAAATGAAATAGAATAAGAACTAAAACAGACTATCTCCATAACCAGCCACCTAAACAAGTTCTGCTTCTTTTTTTTACCCATTTAAAATAGAATAGTGATATTTCTCTTTTATCATTATTTCTTGATAAAGTAATTCAAATGGAAAAACATCTATTAAAAATCTAAATGCAAATATCTAACCAAAAACTGAAAACGTGAAGGGCTATCTAGCAACTCCTAGCACTTCAAAGCATCATTTGAGGGATGGGTTCAAGGGCAAGAATGACTATGTCCACCCATAGTAAGCCTATTAACTAAGTGTGGTGCTTAAAAAATGAGCTATAATTTTTAACTTTTTCGATTCACTATTGTTTGTATGGCTAAATTAGTGTGTTTTTCACGCAAGAAGTAAAACAGAGGTGTGCTTAAATAAGAGATAAGTTTTAACAAGTTTTTATAATTCACTATTGTTTCTGTTGTCAAATTTGTGCATTTTTCACACAAGTAAAATGGTGGCATGCTAAAAAACCGAGCCATAATTTTAACGTTTTTTCAATTCAGTATAGTTTCGATGGCTAAGTTACTATGTTTTTTACACAAGCGAAACAGGGTCAAAACATATATTCAAAATCTGAATGCAAATATTTAACCAAAATAGGAAAGGTTAAGGGCTGTCAAGCAACTTCTAGTACTTCAAAGCATCATTTGAGAGATGGGATCAAGGGTAGCAATGACTATGTCCACCCATAGTAAGCCTAATAACCAAAATAAAGCAGCAGGGAGGAGACAACTATATAGTTGAAGACTTGAGATTAGCTTGGGTCCATGAAAAACTCTTTTCCCTTCACTAAATAGCTACCATAATTTCTGTTAGAATGCCTATAATTGTCGTTTTAGATGTTTTATGCATCAGTTTTTTTTGGAGAATCCTAGTAGTTGTTTTTTGTTCCCTATTTTTAGGAAAGATTGTTAGTTAGTTAGATAAGAAATCTGCCAAGTCAGAGAATAAAAGGCAGGCTGTTCTCATCAGTTGATTAGTGAAATTCAGATTAATAAAAGGTGCAGTGTTTTTTTATCGTGTTTTCTCCTCTAGTTTGTTTACATGGTATCAAAGCGAACTTAGAGTTGAGAAAAACGATGGCTAAAATGGCTATGACTGGAGCAAGAAGAGGTGAGGGTTTTGAAGTTGCATCGGGTACTTCTTAACCAACCTCTACAATTGTTCCCACTGCAGTATCTGAAAATTCCAGCCATACTTCCCTACAAATTACCACGTATAAGTTGAATGGGACAAATTTCCTAAAGTGGTCCCGTTCTGTTCTAATGGTGGTACGAGGCAAAGGAAAATTAGGCTACTTAGATGGCACTGTTACCCAACCAAGTAGTGGTGAGCCTGCATATCCAAATTGGGAAGCTCAGAATTCAATGGTTATGGCATGGCTGATTCATTCTATGGAGGACAATATAGCAGACGCCTATATCCTCTTTCCTAAAACACAAAAGATTTGGGATGCCGTGACTTTGGCATACTCAGATCTTGAAAACTCATCCCAAATGTTTGAACTTAGAAACAAAGCACGTAACCTACGACAAGGAGAGAATGATGTCACTCAATACTACAATGACTTGACAAAGCTTTGGCAGGAATTGGATTTATTCACCACTCCAGCATGGAAGGATCCTGCTGATGCAGTACTCTACAGGAAGATGGTTGAAAGTGACCGGATCTACGACTTCCTTGCAGGACTCAACGACTACTCGGAATGTAAGATGGCGACTACTCGGAATTAATTGAAGAAATCTTCGCTGAAGTCCGCCGAGAGGAGAGCCAATGTAGGGTAATGCTAGGGGAAGTGTCTACCCTTGTGGTGGATACCTCGGGTTTGGTTGTTAAAGGAAGCGACAACAAGAGCGAACGGGATGGAAATCGCACGAGTGATCCTAAGGGACACAAAATGGTGTGACCATTGTCACAAACCGTATCATACCAAAGAAAACTGTTGGAAATTACATGGAAAACCAGCCAATGCTCCAAATAGGTCTCGTGGACATAATGGAAGAGGATTTCAGATCCCCTCCGAGGCAAACACAGAGTCGTAGCCTGAAGCATCCGGGGTCTTCACTAAAGATCAATTGGAACAACTTTGAAAATTCTTGAATGAGTCCCATCCAACGTCAACATCACTTATGGCTCAAACAGGTATTTCTTCAAGTGGTTTTACTGGTTTAACAAAAAAAGGTGAGCCTTGGATCATTGACTCCGGTGCCACAGATCATATGACAGGATGTGAAAAATTATTTACTACCTATGTTTCAAGTTTCGGAAACCACAGGGTCAAGGTTGCAAATGGGTCCACCTCGGTTGTGGCAGGAATGGGAACCATTAATCTCGATCCCAAGCTTATACTCAAAGCTGTTCTACATGTGCCTAGTTTATCATGCAATCTTTTGTCAATTAGCAAGATCACAAAAGATTTGGATTGTCTAGTTAATTTTTCTCCGTTTGCTTGTGTTTTCCACGACCGGATTTCGAAGAGGAAGATTGGCAGTGCTAAGGAAGTTGATGGTCTCTACTACTTTGATGAAACTGTTTCTACGAGTGGTCATGTTCAAAAGGCTGTAGGATTTTCCTCTTATTCTAGGACTCAAAGAATAATGTTCTTACATTATAGATTAGGTCATCCAAGTTTTACATATTTGAAATTCTTGTTTCCATCTTTGTTTCAAAAGAACGATTCATTTCAATGTGAGTTTTGTCAATTGGCTAAACATAGACGTCTTCCTTTTCCTCCCCAACCGTATCATGTTTCAAGACCATTTGCGTTAATTCATAGTGATATTTGGGGTCCCTCTCACGTTTTAAGTGCTACTAATAAGAGATGGTTTATTACGTTCACTGACGACCATACACGTGTGTGTTGGGTGTATATCCTAAAGGACAAACCTAAAACTGAAATTGTGTTCAAAAATTTTCATGCTATGATTAAAACCCAATATAATGAAAATATTAAAATACTTCGTACCGATAATGGCACTGAGTACTTTAATACAGTTCTTGGGAATTTTCTTGCAACAAATGGAATTATTCACCAAAGTTCTTGTGTGAGTAGACCACAACAAAATGGTATCTCTGAACGGAAAAATCACCTTTTAGAAGTAGCACGTTCATTACTTTTTACGTCTAATGTGCCTAAACGTTTTTGGGGGGATGCAGTTTTGACGGCTTGTTATTTAATTAATAGGATGCCATCACATGTCCTAAACAGTCAAACTCCTCTTGGTTCTTTGTCTAAATCCTATCCTAATCCACGTTTTTTATCCACCCTGGATTTAAAAATTTTTGGATGCACATCCTTTGTTCATAATCTTGAACCAAATCAGAGTAAACTTGATCCACGATCTTTTAAGTGCATATTTTTGGGATATTCTTCCACAAAAAAAGGGTATAGATGTTATTCACCAGAAAAACAAAAATATTTTATTTCCAAAGATGTAACGTTTTTTGAAGATAAACCTTTTTTTGTGAAAAATTTGTGTCAAGGGGAGGGGGAGTATCCACGGCTGCCAACAGATTTGGATTCAAAATCTAAACCTAATCTTTGGGAATATTTTTGGGATTTCTCCCCTGATTTTCAAACCTTAACAACGATTCCTCAAGATTGCCCTAAAGTTTCAAATTCTGAACCACCCTCCACTATTGTGCATCCGAATTTATCACTTCAAAATCCACCTCAAGATCTTCCAGTGAATTTACAATTTCAAAAATCCCCTCAAGATTCAATTAAATCCCAAGATTATCATCCAAATCTTCCCACTCAAGATCTCGTAGAAAATCTTCCATCCCAAGATTCTCCCACGCAAACAACCAGGGATTTTCCTTCCACTACTTCCGACTCTCTTGAGCCAACCAATCCTCCCTCAAATTCGATATTCCCACCTCAACAAATTTTACGCTCTCAAGCTCAACTTCTTGATCCATTAAAAAATCAAACGACAGGGGGAGAAAATAAAACACAGCCGTTTGAATATACTTACTCAAGGAGACAACACCCAAAGGAACTAGAAGTCTCAGACACCCATTGCCAAGATTCCAAATTGAAATCAGGTATGGATACACAGTCAAAAGAACTTGGTGATTTTCCAATCAAATCAGGAAAGGGACTCGCACTTGCACAAAGCATCCGATATCAAAGTTAATGGGCTATAGCTACTTATGCAGATGTTTGTGGCTAACCTAGCAGAAGAGGCAATTCCCAAAACGATACAGGAGGCATGGAGTAGTCTAACATGGAGGAAAGCAATCAAAGATGAGATGGATGCACTTGAAATAAATGGAACTTGGGAGATTGTTCAGAACCTGGTGACAAGGTTCCAATGGGATGCAAGTGGGTCTTTACGATCAAATATAAGGCAGATGGGTCTATTGAAAGATACAAAGCAAGACTCGTTGCAAAAGGCTATACACAGACATATGGAATAGATTATCAAGAGACTTTTGCGCCGGTAGCAAAGATAAATATGGTACATGTTCTTCTTTCTCTTGCTGGGAACCTAGACTGGGCACTACAACAATTAGATGTAAAAAACGCTTTCTTAAATGGGGACTTGGAGAAGGAGGTATATATGGATTTACCACCAGGATTTGATGAAGAAAAGAAGCATGGTAAGGTATGTAAAGTAAAAAAGTCTGTACGGGTTGAAGCAGTCTCCGAGGGCATGGTTCGATCGGTTCACCAAAGTAATCCATAGGATGAACTATAAGCAGGCTCACACGGATCATACTCTCTTTTATAGACATAAGAATAACAAAGTTACTATTCTTATGTCTACGTTGATATATAATTTTAACAGGAGATGATACAACTGAGATGGAGAATTTGAAGAAGAATTTGGCTGCTGAGTTTGAAATAAAGGACCTTGGAAGTCTAAGATATTTTTTGGGTATGGAATTGCTAGAAATAAAACAAGGATCTCTGAACCACAACGGAGATATATCTTGGACCTACTAACGGAGACAGGCATGATGGGGTGCAAACCTGTAGAAACTCCGGTGGAATATACGACAAGGCCGAGTGAAACAAAGTCAAGTAATCCGGTTGATCATGGGAGATATCAGCGCCTAGTTGGAAGACTAATCTATCTTTCACACACAAGGCCCAATATTGCCTTTGCCGCCAGTCGGGTAAGCAAATTTATGCATTCACCTACCAAGGCACATATGGAAGCGTTGTACAGGATTTTGAGGTACCTAAAGGGGACACCAGGGCGTGGACTATTTTTAAAAAGAGTGAAGAAAGGAGTCTAGAAGTATATATTGATGCGGATTGGGCAGGCACAGTTGGAGATAGGAGGTCAACCTCCGGATACTGTACACTGGTCTGGGGTAATTTAGTGACCTAGAGAAGCAAAAAACAATCTATTGTGGCTAGAAGTAGTGCAGAAGCCGAGTTAAGGTCAGTGGCACATGGAATTTGTGAGATTTTGTGGCTGAAGATATTATTGGAAGAGCTGAAAATAAGAATGGGACTGCCTCTAAAAGTATACTGTGATAATAAAGCAGCAATAAATATTTCGCACAATCTTGTTCACCACTATCGAACCAAACAGGTAGAAGTTGATCGCCATTTTATTAAGGAGAAGATTGAGAATGGAACAATCTGCATAACCTATGTATCTACTATAGAGCAAGCAGCCGACTTCTTCACTAAAGGACTATCGAGGTCTTTGTTTGAAAAGTTTGTAGACAAGTTGGGAATGTTTAATTTGTACAGCCCAACTTGAGGGGAAGTGTTAGAATGCCTATAATTGTCGTTTTAGATGTTTTATGCATCAGTTTTTTTTGGAGAATCCTAGTAGTTGTTTTTTGTTCCCTATTTTTAGGAAAGATTGTTAGTTAGTTAGATAAGAAATCTGCTAAGTCAGAGAATAAAAGGCAGGCTGTTCTCATCAGTTGATTAGTGAAATTCAGATTAATAAAAGGTGCAGTGTTTTTCTATCGTTTCTCCGCTAGTTTGCTTACAATTTCCAAGTTTTTTTCTTTTCTTTTCTTTTCTTTTTCCTTTTTTTTGTCAATTCGTTTTAGAAGTCCCTTGGATTATATATATATATATATGGGCTTTTCCTTTAATTCTTTCCCTCTCATTTCTGGATGGGGATCAGGTTAAATTTTAAGAGTTTTAGTTTGGGCATGAATAAACAATAGATGAACATATATTGTCTTTCCAGTTTCTTGGATCCTACAATGCAGCAAACATACAATTGTAATAATCAAAGACAATTACTCACTTTTTCAACCCAACAGTCAAATATTATCAAATGGCTTAAGGAAATTTCAAAAAGAAGAAGAAGAAGAAGGAAGCTTGGTTTAAGGTACTTTCTCAACTATTATTGAATTAACAAGAGAAAAGCTAAGCTTACATTATACAAGTGATTTAGAGATCGCCACCCAGTTGAGGCACCAAATTCATCCCCAAGAGTCCGATAATAATATGCATCTATTTCACTGAAATAATCTCTAAAATTAAACAGTCCACGTATAGGGTATAACTCAGCATTCTCAATTACTTCCTTCAGCACTTCAGGACCCATATACATGAGAACCTGTAAAAGCATACCACGAAGCAGTAAGGCTTGGTTAAGGGATAGCTGAGCTGCAAATGATCAATTATGTACACTCTTCATTATTATACAAACAATCAGGAAAGAATTTTTTTCAAAATATATATATATATTACTCAACATAGCACGACCATTGAACAAGAAAATATACAAAAATCATAACACAATATATGCAGTTAAAACTAAATCCCTAAAATAACATATATTTTCCTATAATGTCAACAAACTAGACAGACCTCATTTGCGTCTTTAAAACGATCAACCTCATTTTTCTTCGGCCACTTGACTCGCCAACATCTGCATTCATGTATATTACAGAGTTATTTTCCCAAGCGCCACCTAATTCTTTCGAACAAAGCAAAAACTGCATCCTAACAACAGAATACTATCAGGGAACCTTTCTCTTCCAACACGACGTGCAAGCTCTTCCGCCAAGGCTTGACCAGGACCATCCCCATCAGTGGCAAGTATGATGCGTGATGCCTATCACCATTGACAAATTCAGAACTGAACCAAGCAAATCTAATAGTGATGCGTCTTAATCGAGAGCATAAATTCACAAACCTTCTTTAAGTACTCTTTGCAGTTCCACAAGTACTGATACTTTGTGTCCTAGCTTTACAGAAGACACAAAATAGAATCAGGAGCCAAATTTTCTAAATAAAAGGACAGATATGGAAATTATCAAGTTATGTATTGCAGCAGCGGAGCAACAACACATTGCAGTATACCCTTTTGAATCACAAAGAAGACAAGCAAAAATGAAAAAAACAAAAACAAAAAAAACAAAAAAAAACCAAAAAAACAAAAACCAAAAACAAAGACAAAGACAAAGACAAAGACAAAAACAAAAAAAAAAGATCATTTCCCCTTTTGTTTTCTGTAGCTTCCAGAAAACCCAAAATAAAAATAAACAAAAGAAAAAGGCCTGTTAATTTGAAAGGCAAAGAAAGAAAAGGGAAATGACCGACACAAAATCACAAACCTTTTCTTCAGGTGGCAAATCCTTTTCAGAAACACATGGCGGGGCACCATCAGGGACACTAACACAGTTACGAAAGCCAGCTTCCTCCATTGCAAGCTTATCCATTTCACCCTCAACCTATATAACATAAAAGTGGAGTAAGCTTCACCACATGGAATGAGTTTACCAGACATATAGGCAGATAGAGTGGTGGGAGACTTACAATGATAATATCAGTAGCTTCCTTTATATCATCCAGCCCATAAAAGATCTTTTCGGTATCTGCTTCCTGAAAAAGACGATTAAGCAAAAGGAAAAAACGAGACTAAAATCACAAGTTGGGAATTCATTTCCAACTGATAACATCCTAATTGTAAAGATCTTTCACAAGAATATGTACAGCACACAAAAGTCTTTTTTCTGGAAGCAAAAAAAAAATTGTATGAAACAATTAGAAACATTCAAGCAAGCGGGAAAAAACAAAACCGACTTTCAAGAAAAATAAAATTTGTAGTTGTAAGTTAAAAACAGTGTGTTTCACTAAAGTGAGAAATTTTAAAAAGCAATTCTATCAAGTACCAATTTCAAGAAAATTCAAATTTAAACTTACGTACAAAGTATTTTCTACTTTTTCCACACACACATGCACACACATGCAGTAATGCAAGCACACACACACAAGCATATTCATATGCTAACATATATATCATTGCTTGTTGCCACTTAATTTAGATAACAAGAGTAACGCTATTAAAAGAACCTGCCAAAACTTCTTGTTGATATCACGATACTTGCAACTAATAAGCTCTCCATTCCTCCAGTAAGTAAATGCAATTGCGATCTGCAAATAAATTTCAGAAGCATATGGGTAAAGCAGAAATATAGCCATAACAGAGAATGCAATTCAATATTGGCACATCAAATAAAAAAATACATATAAAATTAAGGGTTAATTATATAATTGTACCTCTTATTTTTAACTATTTCTCAATTTGTCCCTATGTTCTTAGAAACTACAAAGCTATTTTTGAAATTTTAAAAACTTAATTCAATTTCATCCCTATGATTAGAAAAAATTGGACAAAACAACATGAATACCTTTAAATAGTTATGATAAATATTTTATATATTAAAAACATAAAAAATCATAAAATAAAACATCAAATCTCAAAAAAAGATCTTAAGTTTTATGACTTTTTAAATTTTAAAATATATTTTTTAAAAATTTTCTCAAGAAAACACATATATTTCATAAACAACTTAGGTTTAGTCAAGGGTATTTTTATCTTATCTTCATGTTTTTTAAGTTAAAAATGTCTGCAAGAGATAAAATTAAAACAAGTTTTTCAAATTCAAAGGATGCATTTGTAGTTTTTAAAAACAGATGGACAAATTGAGAAATAATAAAAACTAGGAGATATAGTTATGCAATTAACCCGTTAAAAACATACAATTTTTTTTGTGCAAAAAAGCTCTATATAATTATCTTGGCAATGTCCAGAGGAAAATTTAGTTTCAACTTAAAAAAAAATAATAATAAGGAGATTATTGTTATACCAGACTTTCAACTTTAAATTACACATAACTGATGTAAATCTGCTTGATCGTCAATGTCCACATCTGGAATCATTTTTAAGGTCCACTGACAAAAATAATAATCTACAGTAGGTATCATGTTCTAATTTGGAGAACTTTTATTAAAAGCAATTTTTTTTTTAAAGAAACTACGACATTTTATTGAAAACATTTTAAATGAAACGTAAAATGCATAAATCTTTTCCTCAATCAGCCTCAGCATAATGGGCACCTGATCACCATAACGCTTTTGCATTACAGCATTTCTTTGCATTGTTTCCTTTGATATCATTCTCTCTGCAAAGTAAGCAAATATCTGAACAAAGGAAAAAAAAATTAGAAAGCGAAATTTCGAAAAGCAAAGAGGACACAAGAAGCATCCAAGAGTCAGATATTAGGTTAGAAATCTAAACATCCAATGAATGTAAAAATAGGAAGAAATCAAATAGACATTTGGTAGTGACTTTCACCCACACTCAGAGAATCAAGTAGAAAAAAACCTTTCAAGCCAAGAAAACGTGGATAAAAGTATAGCCAAACAAAAAATGCAGTTCTTTTTTATGAGTAAAGGTTGGAACTTTTTTTCTAATACAAAACAGAACAACAAAATTTGTATTAAAAACTACAATGGATAAAAGAAGAAAAACAAGTAAAAGAAAACAATTTAATTTTAAAAAGAAGAAAATAAAAAGTTCGTATTCATTTTTGTTATGAGAAGTAATTATGAGGGAAAGAAGCTAGTGAAGCAACTGAAACAAACTGGATACGTCAATCAAGTTCAAGGAAAGAGGTAGAAGACAATGACATCAAACAACCTCGTCACAAGGCGGTTCCAGTTCCAAATCCCCCACTGTTATCTCTCGTATTTTCTTAACTTTAGGTATTGTGCTTGATCTTTCATAAGATGACCTAGTATCAGCAAAGGCCTGCAACAAGCTGGCAACACTAAGCAAATTGACTCCACATACATTTATTTATCTTCAATATAATGTTAAAAAAGTTCTTTTAAGACTCACTCTAGTGCTGCCTCTCCACCCACATTTTGCACGAAAACATGTCCACAAAGCTGAACTCCTAAGCATCAAGCATGCCCAAAATCCATATGATGAACAATCTATGAAAGAATAAAACTTATAAAAAAAATTGACGCTTACCCATCTTGTTCAATGAAAAGAGATAAGCTTCTTTCCTCTTGGTCACCACCATTGCACTACATGAAAGCAACAAAGTGACAACACATGAGCAAAAGTGTAAATGAATCATTCAAAAGGAAAGGGATGCACATAAGCAAACTTAGGTTGTGCTTGGAAAGAGGGATAAAAACAGGAAGGAAAGAAAAGACAGAAAGAACGCTATATGAATCAGGTGAGGAAAATAGAGGAAGGGAAGGAACTTTCTCTCATTGTGTTTCGTATGGACTTTAGATATTAAAATTGAAGCTCTACGAAGAATTTGAAATCCCTCACCCAATCTATTCCATCCTCTTTCCTCCCCAACCAAACAACCATGGGTCCCAAAATCCTTCCCCTAATCGCCTCACTCCTTTCCCTCCTTCCACTTTTCCCTTCCGCCAAACAAGCTCTAGAATTGCCTTGCCCAGGTTTCCAAAATATGGTTTAGCAAGCACATACATGTTAAAGAGTCCCCATAACCTATTTTCGTTTCACAGTTGGTTTTCCAATTTTTACCAGCCCATTCAACACTCCCCAAACTAGTTAAAAAAATAAGCATGATAGAAGACAAAAGGAAAACCAAAATATACCATTGGGCAAAGCAAGTGGTTGAATTGACCCGGCACAGAGACGTCACAGTCCAGACCAAGCTCCCCCAGTTTCCGCTTTAAAATCCTGAACTGGATAGCATTCTTCTCTTCTGGATTCTCCAAAATGACTACATCAAAATAAAATGAGTTGATTGTTCAAAAGCACACTACGTTTTTTTACTCTAGTCTCTCTTCAAAAATTCAAAAAACTACCATATTATTCTAAAATAGTGAAAAAACAGTACACATTTTTTGTACGCAGCACGAAAGAAATAGACTCAAATATATGAAAGAGAAGAAAGTTTGAAGGTTCATACCCGTTCTCGGCTCGCCGGTTTCAGAGACATTAGAGTAGCCATTAGCAGTCTTGATAAGGCAAAAGGGCTCAGTTCTGGAGATGGGTTTTGAAGGAAAAACAGAGAAAGGGACTTTACAAACGTTGGAGAGATGTCTATGTGAAGGAGGAGCTAACGGGTTGTAGAAAAAAGCAGATTTGAGGAATTGCTTTGAGCCCATTAAGACACTGGTCGTGAATTTTAAGGAGAGCTTGTGTAGTGAGCGATGAAGAATACGCATGTCTGCGTAAAGCAAGCCAGGTCTTGCATATATGAATGTATAAGGGTGAGCTGTTCAATTTTCGAAGAAGTATAGGTAACATAACAATACGACGGCCCTAAAGAAGGAGAAAACGATGATAAAAGAGGGAAACCACATTTGAGCACGCTAAATTCCCTCGCACCTCTGGGCCCAAGACCCAGCCCGTTACTCAAACCCACGGTATTCAAAATTCCTTTTTTTTTTTCTTTTGTTTTATTTTTGGTTATTTTTGAGCCGATTGGTAGTATTTTTATTTTAATTTTTGTTTTTAAAAAATCTAAAAATAAAAATGTTTTAAAAAATGTGCCAAAACAATTTTTTAAATTGTGTTTGGTTGCATGTAGTAGTATGTTTTTAAAAACAATAATATTTTTTTATAAAAAATTATTAACATAAATAAACCAAATTTAATTTAAATAACACTAATCAATTATATTAATTAGGATAAAAAAAACCATCAAATTCCCCAAAAAAACAAATGACCAGCCCCCACCCTCCATTGCCGAGACCCACCATCAGTGACCACCAACGTCCCTCGATGCCCTTGGACGGCCTGGCCCCACACCGGCCCCAATGAACCCAGCCCTACCCCAACCAACCAAGCTCCACCCTCTACAGCCCCCTGATGTGTTGACGGCCCAGCACCACCTAGACCAAATAGTCCCCGATGCCTCCAACGAATTTGACGATGCCTCTGATTGAAACGAGCATCACTATGGGTGATGACGAAATCCAACATGGGCGATGACTTCCTAGGTTGTTGGCTTTGCTGGGTTTACTAGAGTGGGGGGTTGGAGGAGGCTCGAAGAATTAGAAGGAAAGGAAAAAAAAAAGTTGAAAATGGGGGAATGTTCTACCATCATCGGCAATGGAGTCGCGGAGTAGCCGTTGGGCCGTGGGTCGCTGGGCTGTGGGGCGCCGTACTCTAGCTGGGCAGTGCCGGAGATGAGGAGGATTGGTGGGAGGACAGGATGGGAGAAGAGGAGGGGGGTCTTGGGTTGAGAAGAAAGAAGAAAAAAATTGAAAACATCTTTCTTTTGTTTTCAAAATCTAAGAAAATTTGGAGTGTTTTTGAAACAATTTTTATTTTCATTCTCTAAGAAATTTTAACCAAACATGTTTCCAAAATCATTTTTATTTTTGATGTTTTTAAAAATGGGAAAACGATTTTCAAAAACACCAAACTTTATATTTGTCTTTTTTTTTCCTTCTTTTTCTGCATTTTTAGCATCCATGTTTGATTTTTTTTTTTTTTTAAATAAGTCTATTCAGTTACAACAAGGCTAAGGAGTTTTAACCGACCAAATAAGTTCGCTATCTAAATTAAGGGCATAAGTAACCAAACCATGAGCAGCTCTACTGGCTTCTCCATATATCTAAGCTTGATCCGTGAAAAGTGGACAACAAACTAGATACATTAACCAACAATGCACCATACTTGTTACAGCCAAAAGACTTGCTATTCAAAGATGTAGTAATTGTTAATGCATTTGATTCTACGAAATGAATCTCCAATCCCACATCTTTAGCCCATAATAAACCTTGACATGATGCCATGGCTTCAGCTTCTTTGACAGATAAGCTTAATTCATTCGTTTGGCTAATGCAGCCATCACAAAGCCTTCTGAGTCCCGGACTATGCAGCCAATTCCGAAAGTTCTTTTGAGAATTTGAGATAGCACCATCCACATTGAGTTTATACATATTATGATTCGGAGGTGTTCAATGAACAGAGGTTTTGTCCAAAGAATGACTAAAATTCCAAGCTTTACCACGAGATTGAGCCGATTGGAAAGCCTGTAGACTGAAGTAGTTACTGTGACTATCTGGAGAGCAGATTTGGCCGGTTTATCATGTATGACTTTGTTACGTTCAGTCCAAATGTTCCAAGCAAGACATGTAAAGAACTTCAATTCCTCTTTATATAGCGAGTTACAGGGTGTTTGGCATGGTGGTGAGAACCATTGGTTAAAACTATTTTTACTGTAATATGTTAGAGCTTTACACTGTAACAACTTTTTTCTTTTTACTATAGCATATGAAAGCTTTATACTATTCATAACTAAGATAATGGTTCTAATTGCTCTATGCCAAACACCTATTAGAGTGCAGATGAATTGAATTTGCAAAAGCAAGTTTGAATAAGGACTTGAAACAAAATTGATAGGCGACAACTTCCAGAACATTTTAGCTACTTTGCAATAAAATAAAGCATAAGGAATTGATTCCCAAGCATTCAAACATGAGAACAAGTTGTTCAATGAGTACTTTTCTGTTGAAGAGGTTGATAGTAGTTGGCAAAGCCTCTTGGTAAGCTCTCCAAGCAAAAGTCTTCACTTCGTTAAGAATGTTTAAAGACTAAAACTTTTTCCACCAGGTTTGCTGCAAATTTGAATCTGAGAAAGAGGGAAAATAATGAGCTTGTGAAGCCAAAAGATAAACTGATTTAACTTGATAGTTCTCGTCTATGGTGTGATTCCAAATATGGTGGTCAGAGACATGGCGAAAGCTGAGTGAAATTGCAAAGATACGATCAACATCAATAGGCTAAAAGAATTCATTTAGCTTCTGAAAATTCCATAAACGAGGTTGCAGGATGAAATCAAAAACTTTGCAGTCTTGATTATGAGATGTTGAAGTAAGAGGCTTGTGTTGGAATAAATCTAATTCATGAGCTAATATATTAAATAAATGTACATTAAAGACTATCAGCTAAGGTTAGCCAATTAAAGTGATTAATTTGAGTTTTAAGCTTTTAATGCATTATTAAATGTAGGCTTCTTATGTGTAAAGACTAAAATATAATTACGGACTTGATAATAGGCTAAATTGTTAATTAAGAATAACTGTTAGAGTTAGCAGTTATATAAAGGGGTTATAGTCTCCGAGTCAGTATGTACGTTATTTTTCTATCACCTATCTACAAAGAGATTATAGAGGCATTCTTTGAAAGAGAACTTATGTACTAGACTTGAAAGATCCTTAACTTACAAGTTCAAGAATCACATCATAATCAATATATTCAGGTTAGCTTTTGCATCATATTAAATATCTTGATGATTTGACATGAATGATCCTGGTATGATGATGGTTTTTATCACAAAATTATATGCTAACATGTGGTATCAAGAGCCTTTTTATGTTAAAATCATTAGAAATCAATAATTTCTGGATGTAATTCTCGTAAAAAAATTCTAAAATTTAACAACCAATGGTTTGCTAAAATTGTTGAATTTGAAGACAATTATTTGGAGAATTTTTTGGACTAATTTTTGAGGAATTTTTGGGTTATTATTTTTTTATTAACCCAAAGAAGAAATCAAGGCCAACAACATCCTTACCGCCGCCAGCATAGTGAACCAGGTGTAGTCGTCAAGCTGCATCAAAAGTGAGAGCCACGGCCTCTGGCTATGGCAATGCAGGGAGGACAATGGCCTCATAAGGAAAAAAACTATTGTTGTTTTTTTTTTTGGCCGATGGTTGGTTTTACCACTGCCGGCGTAGGTAGCGAAAGTCGCAGCTACAACCAGAGAAGAGGCCGCCGCCTAAGAGAAACAAAAAAAGGAAGGTTTTGGGTTTTTTGGCTAGTGGTAGGCCTTGCCACCATCGGCATTGACACTTTCTAGGAGCGGCCGTCAAGCCGCATCGACCGTAGAAGGATGTCGCGGCCAGATGGCCATGGCTGATGGCCGCCAAGCTTCTCCCAAAGGGTCAAAGGACCCCTAGGGTTTGGATAGGCTCTGGGCTTTAGCCCATACCTAAAAGTGTATTACACAGGGACAATTGGGGCCATGACTAGAAAAGTAGCTAGGGGTTAAACCCTTGGGTGACCTACAAAAAAGGGGACATAATACGGTCTTGGGCTTGTGACAGAAAATAGAGGAAGTGGTTTCAGGATTCGAGTTGGGTCCACCTGGCCTGACCAAGTCAAAGTTGACCAATCAACAGTTGACATCTATGCTTGACTTTGACTAGGTTGACATTGACCTGATTTTTTATTTTTTATTTTAATTTTGGTCATTTTTGTTGCAATTTTAAATTCAAATATTTGTATTTTATATATATTTTGAGATAAATTAATTGAAGCAACATGTCACTAAAGTGGCCTCTCTTGTAGAAACTAATTTGTTTTGGAATATAAACGGTTGTGTTCATGCAACTTATGTGAATTTTGACCAGTCCAAAAGAAGGCCAATATTTGAAAAAATTGCATGTACACCTGTGTTAATAAATACATGATGATTATTTGGTTTTACATGTGAATAATAAATCGGACCAAAGAAAGATTTATTGTTTGACATGTTCTTAGTATCAGTATTTGATTACTACACCAAGATATCACTTATAAGTTCTGTGTAAAGAATAATTATTAATGAAGCGTCCAGTATCTTGAGATGAGATTACCCTTATTTTGATTTAATATTGTTATTTTGGATTCTTATTTGAGCTTTTTTTTGTTTGTTATATTGTTCTCTGATTTACCTACTAGTTCTGCTTTAAATATTACTGCCAACATCAACTCAATTTCTATGATGAATAATAGCAACTTCAAATCATGATAAGAGAACCTTCTTATAGTTCTTAGAGGCATGGATCTCGGCTTTGCGTTAAAGGGTCCTTTCTCCTATACCTCTCACAGATAAGAGTTCCTTTGATGAAAAAAGGGACATAGAAAGGGAGAAGTCAAATCACATGTGTATGATGGTCATAAAGAAGGCCATTTTGAAAGCATTTAGGGGCATTATATCAGAAAATATAAAGACAAACAAAAGAGTTCCTTGAGGACATTGAGAAGAGATTTGCCAAAAATGAAAAAGCTAAAACAAATACACTTTTGGCAAGCCTCATCTTAATGAGATACAAAGATAAAGGGAACACAAGGGAGTATATCATGAAGATATGTCATCTTGCTTCAAAACTAAAGCACTCAAGCTTGACTTCTCTGAGGACTTGCTAGTACATTAGGTTCCAGCAAAGATACAAAGATAAAGGGAACATAAGGGATACAAAGATAAAGGGAACAAAGATTAAAGGAACATCTTTGTATCTCATCTCCCTTGATCTTTGTATCTTATCTCAATAAGATACAAAGATAAAGGGAACATAAAGGAGCACATCATGAAGATATGTCATCTTGCTTCAAATCTGAAAGCACTTAAGTTTGACCTCTCTGAGGACTTCCTAGTACATTTGGTTCTCATATCTCTTCTTGTACAGTTCAGCCAATTCAAGGTGAGCTATAACTGTCAAAAGAAGACTTGGTCTCTTAATAAGCTCATCTTACATAGTGTGCAAGAAGAGGAAAGGTTGAAAGAAGAAAAGACAAAAAGTGCTTACTTGGCTAATACTTCCAAAGACAAAGGGAAGAAAAGAAAGAAGGGTAAGGAAGCTACAGTCACAACACCTTAAAAGAAACAGCAAAAGAGATCGAATGATCTAGAAGGTACTGATTTTTTCTTTTGTGGAGCTATAGGAAGAAGAAGCATTGCACCAATACAATGCTCAACGTGCTAAGAAAAGTACGCTTCTTAATTTAGTCTATTCTGAGGTTAATTTAACTTCAATACCTAGACACACATGGTAGTTACATTCTAATATAACCACTCACATCAATGTATCTATGCAGAGTTGCCTAAGATGCCGAGAGCTAAGTAATGGTGAAAGATACATCTATGTGGGTGATGACAAAAATGTTGAAGTTAAAGCAATAGGAAAATTTAGATTATTGTTAAAGATTGGATTTTATTTGGATCTTGATGAGACATTTATTGTGTCGTCTTTTAGACAAAATTTGATTTCTATTTCTACCTTAGACAAATCTGGTTATTCTTGTTCGTTTGGAGATGAAAATTTTAGTTTGGTTTATGATTCAAAATTGGTTTGTTCCAATTCTTTGTCATGCTATGATAATCTTTAGTTAATTGATACAATTGCTTCATTTAATGAATCGTTGTAATTAAGTACATGAGGTATGAAAAGAAAATTAATCAATGAGAATTCAGCTATGTTATGGTACAAGAGATTGGGTCATATCTTTAGGAAGAGAATAGAGAGACTTATGTTAGATGAAATTCTAGACCCCTTAGATTTTACAAATTTTGATAATTGTGTTAACTGTATAAAGGGGAAACTAACTAATAAAAGGAGATTTAAAGCCAACAAGACTTTGGACATCTTAGAAGTTATACATACAGATATTTGTGGGCTATTCCCTACGGTTTCTTGGAATGATCAACAATATTTTATAACATTTATAGATGATTTTTCTAGATATGGCTACATATATCTCCTTCATAAAAAGTCATAGTTGCTAGATGTGTTCAAAAATTACAAGGCTAAAGTTGAAAACCAACTCAAAGAAAGGATTAAAAGCATCATATCTAACTGTGGTGATAATTACCATGATAAATATGAAGATTTAGGTGAACAATGTCCATGACTGCTTACTAAATTCCTAGAGGAATGAGGTATCATCCTACAGTACACTATGCGGGGGTTTGCCCACTATGAATTGTGTTGCTGAAAGATAAAACAGGATGTTTAATAACATGATGAGGAGTATGATCATTCATTCTACCTTACCAGAATCACTCTAGGGAGAAGCTCTTAAGACTACAGTATATATCCTTAATAGGGTTCCAACTAAAGCAACTGCCAGAACCTCTAACGAACTTTGGACGGGCAAGATGCCTAGTTTAAAGCCCTTGCATGTTTGGAGATGTCCAATTAAGGCAAGGCCTTATAGGCCTAATGAAAAAAAACTAGACCCAAAGACGGTGAGTTGTTATTTTATTGGATACTCTGAAGGATCTAAAAGGTACAAGTTTTATGATCCCACGATTAAGTCTATTTTTGAGACAAAGAATACCAAATTCTTTGAAGATATCGAGTTTGCAACTGGAGATATAGTTAGGGACTTTGTCTTTGAAAAGGAATATATTCGTACTTCTATAGCTGTTATTGACAATGATCAGGCTCCTATTCCTAATATTGTTCAAGAAGCAGACCCAAATCAAGACGATGTCGGAGAGCTTCTCATTCAAGAAATTGTTCGAGAGGAACAAACTCTACCACCTTAAGAATCTATACCATTAAAGAGATCCACTAGAGAAAGGAGAAGTGCAATATCAGAAGATTACATTGTATTTCCCAAGAACATGAGTTTGGCATTAGTGTAGGGGAAGATGATGCAATCAACTTCTGTCAAGCCATGGAAAGTTCTAAATCTTAAGAGTGGATTGGTGCCATGAATGAGGAGATAAAGTTCATGAAGGATAATGATATTTAGGATCATGTCCCATTGCCTGAAGAAGCAAAACCCATTGTTTGCAATGGATATTTAAGACCAAGAAAGATTTGAAAGGCAATGTGGAGAGTACAAGGCTCGTCTTGTTGCTAAATGCTTTATATAGAAAGAAAGCATCAATTATAAAGAGATTTTCTCTCCGATATCTTCGAAAGACTCTTTTAGGACTAGAATGGCAGTTGCGGTGTATTTTAACCTTGAGCTTCATCAAATGGATATTAAGACTGCATTTCTCAATGTCGACAATGATGAAACAATCTATATGGTACAGCTAGAAAACTTTGTGTTAGAAGATGCAAAGAAGATGGTTTGCAAATTGAAGAAATCCATCTATGGGCTTAAGTAGGCTTCTCGTTAGTGGTATTACAAATTTCATCAGGTTATCATCTCGTTTGGTTTTGAGATGAATATGGTCGATAATTATATATACCAAAAGTTCAGTGGGAGTAAGTATATTTTACAGGTTTTATATGTTGATGACATTTTGCTTACTAGCAATGATATAGGCTTATTGCACAAAACCAAGAGATTTCTATCAAAGAAATTTGAGATGAAGGATTTTGATGATGTCTCTTTTGTGTTGGGTATACAGATATACTAGGATTGCTTTTGGGGTATTCTCAGATTATCACAAAAAGGCTATATCGAAAAAGTTCTCAAAAGAGTAGCATGTAGGATTACAAACTAGGTGATACCCTTATAGTTAAGGGAGACAAGTTTAGTCTTAATCGGTGTCCCAAAAATGATTTTGAGATCCAAGAAATGCAAAAGATTCCTTATGCGTTAGTAGTAAGGAGTCTAATGTATGCTCATATTTGTATGCATCTAGATATTGCATATGTTACAGGGATGTTGGGTAGATACTTAAGCAATCCTAGAAAGGATCACTGAATAGCAGCCAAATGAGTCTTGAGGTATTTACAAAGAACAAAAAACTACATGTGCAAGTATCGGAGGTCGGAACAGCTTGAGATCATTGGGTATACTAACCTCGATTATGTTGGATGCCAAGATAGTATGTAATCTATATCGGGCTATCTCTACCTTCTGGTTGAAGGTGCTGTTTCCTGAAATAGTGCTAAACAGTCTCTTATAGCCTCTTCTACCGTGGCGGCAGAGTTCACAGCATACTATGAGGCACCCAATCATGGAGTATAGCTACAAAATTTTGTCACAAGGTTGCACATAGTGGACAGTATTCAAAGACTACTCAAGTTATTTTGTGACAACAAGTTGACAGTTCTATATTCAAACAACAATAGGAGCTCGATGAAGTCAAAGCATATAGATGCCAAGTTCTTGGTTATGAAAGAAAAAGTTTAAGGTGGATAGTTGTCTATAAAGCACATCAATACAAACTCCATGATTGCGGATCTGCTTGCTAAAGATTGCCACCTAAAATGTTTCATGAGCACAATGCTCGTATGGGTGTCATGTCTTATGTGAATATTCAGTCTTAGTAAGACTTTGAAATTTTTGATGTTTTTCTGAAACAGACATTTTTGGTTATTTTAGTTTATGGAAATTTTGAGGTTATTTTCTGTAGAAATAAAGTTTTTTGGTTTATTCATACTTTGATTTTGATATGGTTTAATCTTACTAAGAATTTAAGATGGACCAGTTAGAAATAGGCATGCTAAGATCACATTGCATGAAATTTCTATGCTACACATCCATGCTTGATCTTTGTCATTGGTTATAATGATATATGTGATCATTGGTGGGTCTAATTCCAACATATGTAACGAATGTCACTTTGGTCCTATATTGATATAGTTAATAGACAAGATTGTTGAGATGCATACGGTTTTGATAGCAAAATTCATGAGCTCATAAGGTATTATTCACATTTATAAAGTTGCATATATAGCCTAAGTAGGAGATTGTTGGAATAAATTCAATATATGGGCTAATATGTTAAATAAATGTGCATTAAAGGCTATAAAATAAGGTTAGCCAAATAAAAGTGATCAATTTAGGTTTTGGGCTTTTAATGCCTCATTAAGTATGGGCCTCCTATGTATAAAAACCAAAATATAATTACTAATTTTATGATAGGTTAAATTGATAATTAAAGATAACTATTAGGTTTAGCAATTGTATAAAGGGGTTGTGGTCCCCAACTCAGTCCGTAAGTTATTTTTTTATCACCCATCTACAAAGAGATTACAGAGGCATTCTTTGAAAGAGGACTTACCTTCCAGACTTGAAAGATCCTCAATCTACAGACTCAGAAATCACATCACAATCAATGGATTCGGGTTAGCTTCAGCATCTTATTAAATATCTTGATGTTGTGACATAAATGATCCTGGTATGATGATGATTTTCATCACAAAATTATGTTCTAATAGCTTGAAGTTTATAGATGATGGAATCCCAGGGTTGGAAAAGCACGAGATGCTTGTTCCATTGCCAACACACCATCTAGATCCCTTAATAAGCAATTCACTTCCCCATCTTATACTTCATCACACCATGTTTGGTAATTTACTTTTCCTAATAATGTGGGCAACATATTTAATATAACAATTATATTATAGCTATTTGATTATATTGGGCTATTTTTAAGTGATCTATTTATGGAAAACCTATAGGCTTCTAACCGGGTATAGATTTAATGAGTGAATATCCAATACTAACCTAACTAAGTTTGACGGGATCCTAGTGGAAAAGTATGTATATAAAGGTATTATATGTTATGGTCTCAAGACATTAAATCACTATGTAGCTTTTTCATCTCTCCTTCAAGAAGAGAAAGAACTCTTTGAAAAACTAAGAAAATTTGAATGAGGAAGATAATAACCCACATCTATCATCATAGTAATTCTGCAAAAGAACCGATAGTTGCTTCCATGGATATAGGTATTTATTCCCTAATTCAGTTTCTTAACAATCTGGCATGATATGATTTTAAGACTGTAATATTATTATCCCAAGGTTCTACAGAATTATGACTATCTAGAATTAAGAATTCTAACACACCAGTGAAGGATTATATCCAATTACAACATCTAAAATTATGGACCGTGGAAAATATCTAGCATTGAAGACTTTAGCAAAATAGAATCTAGATTATCCAAAATACGCCATGCCTGTTTTGCTAAAAGTGCTTGGTTGAAATCAATAGAAGATCTAAAACCAAAACCACCTTTAGATTTTGGCCGACACATGAATTTCCAATTTTTCCAATGGATTTTCCTTCCTTTTTCAAAGTAACCCTAATAAAATTTGGTAGATAATGATTAAATTTCATTGGCAAGGGACAATGGCAACTTGAAACAACTCATAGCATATGTTGGGATAGATTGTACAACAGCCTTAAGAAGAACTTCTTTACCAACACTTGAAAATAATTTCTTCTGCCAGGAAGAGAACTTGCTAGATATTTTCTTTTTGATGTCAGCAAAAAGTCTCTTTTTATTTCGACTAGAAAAGGCAAGGAGCCCCAAATTGTATTCATGACAATCTCCAACAGAGATACCCAATTGAGATTGAAAGAGTTCAATGATGTCTGATCATGTGTTAGTGGAGAAAGACGAATGGGATTTAAAGAAGTTGATAATCTGACCTGATGCATTGCTATACAAGGAGAAGATGTCTTTTAACTCATGACAAGATGAAGTAGTTGCATGATAGAAAAACGAGCTATCATCAACAAAGAGTAGATGGGAAATTCTTAGTTCTTGACGAGCTACTCTAACTGCTTTTAAGAAAGAACGATTTTTAACTTGGCAAAGAATATAGGATAATCCTTCAGAGCAGATTAAAAATAAATAAATAAGGTGATAAAAGATCAACTTGTCTAATCGCATGAGCAGGAAACAGTTTCCCTTGAGGGGTATCATTTATGAGGATGAAATTGATGTAGAACTAATACATTTCATAATTATATTCACCCATTAAGCAGAGAAACCCATACAAAGCATCATTTTCTCAAGAGAGATCTATTCAACACAATCAAATGCTTTGCTTATGTCCAACTTTGAGCTACATAACCCTCCTTACCATATTTTTTGAGTTTGATAGCATAGATAAGTTCATACGCAACAAGAACATTATTTGTGATAATTGATTACTTAAAAAGGGACTCTAGTTTTCAAAAATAACAAATAACCAAACTGTCTTGAGTCTATTTTCTAGAATATGGCCATAATCTTGTAAAGCACATTGCATAGACTAATTGGACAAAAATTGCTCATGGAAGAGGGATTAGAGGTTTTAGGAACAAGAGTAATCAAAGTTGAGTTGACCCCACTAATATCTGCACGTCCTTCAATTAGGTCTAAAATGGCTTTACTAACAAGTGAGCAAACAATTTCCTAATGTTTTTGATAAAACATAGGAAGTACCATCAATCCCAGATCATTTGTTAGAATCTAGGATTTAATGGTTGCAAAGATTTCCTCATATGAGATTAGTAAAAGAAGGTTTTGGTTCATAGCACTTGAAACATAAGGGTGGATGCTCGAGAAAACTTCATCAATGATACTCAGATCTAGATTACTTATGGAAAAAAGATCAACAAAGTAATCTAAACACCATATTAGTAATGTTTGCTTCAGAGGAGACTATATGACCCGATTGATTTTTAAGTTGATTAATATGGTTGAATTTGCTATGAAAGTTTGCTCTCTTGTGGAAGAACTTAGTGTCCTTTGTTAAACTAAATAATATGCAACAACCTTAATCATATAAATCAAAGTGTGGAAATGTGGATCATTTACATACCTCCTCGATTGATGCTTATTGTGCAATCCATGCATGAAGCTACCTTTGCTCCACTGCTTACTTTACTCCAATAGTGCAGCTCGCCATTCCTCCTTGCCTAGGAACGTCTAACTCTTTCTTAAACTCAAACAAGATGGTGTGTTTTGAGATAAAGAGAGTCAGAGAGCTAAGGACTCAAGTTGCTTATCACATTTAATATACTGCATCATCACATAACAGACTAAATGATAACCGGCCAAAATAAAGGATTATGGGCCACTGACTAACTTAGTGCACAAAGCACTAATAGAAATGGAATTTTCTAATATATGTGCTATATAGTGCACGGGGCACTCACATTCTCCCCCTTGGCCCATAAATTCCATTATTTACTATAATAAGAGATAAAACACACAAATCATGGCGATAAGTCTTCTTACAATAAGTATTATCTTCCATGTATCACAATGTAATATGTCTCTTAATTCTTAATGAATAAACCTTATGTTTATTTTAGATCCAAACTTAATGATATTTCTCAATTAAATAACTAAATGTATATACAAATGAAATATAAGAAAATATCACAACTGAAATAGAGTTTCATAAATTCGTTCTTAGAATGAAATTATGCAAAGGAACCAAGTCCCATACTCTATGCATTATCCTTAAATTTGAACTGTAGGCATGCCTTCAGTTAAGGATAAGCCATCATTAATTCAGTGTTAACAGTTTAATGACCATTGTCTTATCTTTAACATATTCTCTTATAACTAAATACTTAATACCGACATAGTTAATTTGACTACCACTTTATTTTTGTCATAAAACTATATCTGAATTGTCATAATATATTCTCAATGGCTTAGTAATTAAATCCACAATTCTAAGCCCGCAAATGAAATTCTTTATTTATAAATCATACAAGGTAGTCTCAAAACAAGATACGAACTTAGCCTTTATAATGGAAGCAGTAGTCAAAGCCTGCTTTATGCTTCTTCAATATACAGCTCCACCAACAAACATAAAAATGTATATAGATGTTGATTTTTGTAAATCAACTTAGCCAGTAAAGTTTGAATCAAAGTAGTCAATCACTTCCAAATTTTCACTTCGTCTATACGTAAGCATGTAGTCTATAGTTCCTTGAACCTACCTCATCACTTTATTTGTAGGTTTCAAGTGGTCTATACTTGGATTACTCAAACATCTTCTTAACATTCTCACATCAAATGCAATGTTAGATTTTGTGTTAGACCTAGGCATACATATCGATTCCATCAACTAAAGCATATAGGATGTCCTTCATTTGTTCCCTTTAAAAAGTTTATTTTAGGGACATTGGTTCAAATTAAATTTATCATCATTCACAATGGAAGCTATACTAAGTGAACAATCTTTCATCTGAAATCTCTCTAAAACCTTACTGATATAGGTTCCTTGTGACAGACCTAAAATTCCTTTATATATGTTTCTATAGATCTTTATGCCAATGACATGAGATGCAACACCTATATCCCACATATCAATATTTTTAGAGAGAAATTATTTCGCCTCATGTAGCAAACTATTATCATTAGTTGCAAGTAAAATATTATCCACATATAAAATAGGTAAACAAATTTTGCTCATATTCACCTTCTGGTATATACATTGATTCATAATATTTTCTACAAAACTAAATGAAGAGATAACATTATCAAATACTACTGACGGAATGCTTGTTCCTATCCATATATGGATTTCTTAAGCTTGCATACCAAATGTTTACCATCATAAAGGAAAATCCTTTTGGTTGTTTCATGTAAACTTCTTCCTCTAGATCTCCATTGAGACAAGCAGTTTTCACATCCATTTGTTGCAACTCTAAGTCAAAATGTGTAACTAATGCCATAATAGTGTGAAAAAAATCTTTCTTTTATACATGAGAAAAAGTTTCTTTATAGTCAACTCCTTCTCTTTGACTAAGTCCTTTACCGACGAGTCTTGCTTTATATCTTTCAATGTTGCCCACCCATTTACAACCTGTGGCAACTCGATAAGATTTTAGACACTATTAGATGCCATAGAATTCATCTCATCTTTCATGATGTCAAACCACAAATTTGATTCTTTATAATTCATGGCTTGTGAAAATACTTCAGGATCACTTTCGGGTCCATTGTTATAGTCCGACTCTTGTAGATATACAATATAATCAGTAGGAATTGTTGATTTCTTTAATCTAGTTGATCTTTTTAATGTTGTATCAACATTTTCCTAAGGAACATGTTGTTCAATAATTTTAGGCATTTCCTGAACAATTCGATCTACTGGATTATTATTAGCAGTTTGTGAACTTCAATGATCTGTTATCCAACACTTGTTTAAACTTGAGGAGTGTTGTGAAAACAACGAATTTATCACTTAAGCAAGAAGGTTAAACATCAAAATGATCTTTCTTAGAAACAATGTTCTGTGATAGATCATTCTCGCTGATCAAGTCAATTTCAAGTAACTTTGCATTTTTTGATTCTACAATCTTTGTATTGTGAGATGAACAATATAATCTGTATCCGTTAGACCTTTCGGTATATCCAATGAAATGCCCACTAATGGTCCTTGGATTATGTTTCTTTTCTTATGGATTATAGACTCTTACTTTAGACGGGCATCCCAAATGTGTATACATCGCAAACTCGATTTCTAACCTTTCAATAATTTAAATGGTGTCTTTGGGACAGCCTTAGTTGGAACTTGATTTATTATACATAGTTGTTTCAAGAGCTTCAGTCCACAAAGATTCAGGAAGTTTGGATTGACTATGCTTATTCCTCACCATGTCCATTAAAGTTCAGTTTCTTTTTTCTATTACACTATTTTCGTCTAGAGAACCAAACATAGTGTATTGGACAACTATCCCATGTTCTTGAAGAAACTTTGCAATTAGATTGGGTGCTTGTCCATTCACAGTTTATCTACCATAATATTCTTCATCACTATTCATTCTCACAGTTTTAATTTGCTTTTCACATTGTTTCTCTACTTTAGCTTTAAAAACTCAAAAGCGTCTAATGCGTCGTTCTTGTTATGAAGCACGTAAAGATATATGTATCATGAGTAATCATCTATGAAAAAGATTAAGTATTTTAGGCTATAAGAGTCCATGTCTAGAAAATGAATATCTGAATGTAAAATTTCTAATATGTATGTACTCCTCTCTGCACCTTTCATAGACTTGTTGGTCTACTTTCCTTTAATACAGTCCATACAAGTGTTAAAATTAGTAAAGTCTAAAGTATCAAGTACTCTATCATTTACTAATCTCTTGATTCTCTCTATAAAGATATATCCCCAATCTTTGGTGCCACAATATAGAGGAATCTTGATTCATAACACAACGTTTTATTCTAGTGTGAAACATGCATAGCATTATTATAAGTAGTATCATTTTGCAAGTTAATTGAGGAAAGACCAACAAACAATATACCATTCCCAATAAGATCAGTTTCATTAAATAGACTAAAAACTAAAGGAATATCCCAAAGGTACAAGCCTTGAACCTGAAATTAAATTCCTAGAAAAACTAAGAATATAAAAAGTCTTTTCTAAATTCAAAATAAAACCACTACTTAAAATTAAAGTGCATATTCTAATTGTCTCCATGTGTGAACACATCTTGTTTCCTAAATAGATATCTTATTCACTTCCTACTAGCATCCTTATATTGCGCATACCCTGTAAGGTATTTGAAATATAGATTATATAATCAGAATCAATCCACCATGTGTTATGATTAATACCAATCATATTAGATTTACAACTAACAAATGAGATTGGATTATTATTTTTTATTTTTATTTTTTTATTTTTTTATTGTATTGCCAATAACGCACTTTTACTCATTTCTATTGTTAGCCTCCTTCTTCCTAAACACACTTGGTCATAAGTTCATTAATTGACCATTTATCCTTATTTGTATTGTTAGATATTGTGACACTATTGTGGAAGCGTGATTGATATATAGTGCACAAGGAAAGATTCAGATATACCAATCTCAAGTGTCTTCAATTGAGCCACAAGTTCCCCATCTCCAAGATATGTTCACGTACACCTTTAACATCGGTGGGCCTTAGGGATGAATTATTCATTATTAGGGTGTTGGCAAGTGCTTTGTCTGATGATGCAAACTACTCATCAACCCTTTCAGTAATGCCTTGACATTTTTATGTTGATCGATGAAATCTCTAACACCAGCAAAAATATAGGTCTTTATTAACATCATATTGAGTCAATTAGATCGTTCTCATCGTTCATAAGAAGCCCTTTCATCCGTATCGCTAGTGTTAGTAATAACAGGTTTGTCTTTCCTATTAGCATAGACTATGTCCATCCACCTAAGATGAAGAAGAATTCTCTCTTTCCATATTTTATAATTATCCCCTTTAAGTTTGGGAATTTTACATTTAATGTCGGAGTAATTTGCAGGTTACAAGGCTGCATTAATAATTACATGCTTACATTTCATAATTTTTGAGACTGATAAATTTATATTATGTTTTACCAATGTAAATCATGATTTAACAATTATGAATCTAGTGACTTAAAATTTGCATGTGGGCTAAAGTTCTAATTCAATTAAATTCACTCAACTATATGAGAAAACTATCAAATTATGTTCCTTTTCTTAATCCCTATAGGTAAATTAAAAAATATAATTTAATATTCTATCCTAATTAACCATAGAAATATAATAAAAATTCCTATAGGATAAACTTTTTTATATCAATTATGATTAATTACAATAAATGTCCTTTCTTAAATATGATCCTAAATCACTTAATATATAATTTTATATAATTAAAGTTGTTGTGGCTTAACTCTAATTAATTAAAATTATATGCATCACTAAACACTTTATTCTAAAATTTTGTTCATAAATAAATTGCATTTAACTTAAAGCAATATTAATAGAAATGAACAAAGTATAAATAATTTATGCACTAATATTCATTATGCATAAATTACAAAGTATACATTCAAAAAGCATAATCTAGCACATTATTATAGAAAATTATAAATTTTTATAAATTATATCATAATATGAAAAAAAATTAATAAAAATATCAAAATTGTAGATATTATGAAAATTTCATAAAATATTAAAATCTGTAAATTTTATGAAAATTTTCTCAAAATATTCAAATAACAATTCTGAAAAAATACCCATAATTTTATTTTTTTAATTTTCGAAGATTTTTTTAATTTTTCTACAACCTCTAAACGACATGTCATTTCAAGCATTAAGCCCAACAACGACATGTCGTTTCTTACATTTGAAACACTACCTTGGTTACAAAACGAAATGTCTTTTTTAGGGGTAGTGGTTAGGCTTAAAATTTTGAAAATGACTCGTCATTTTCCGTCATCTTCAATCTTTACTTGGGTCTTCTTGACCTGGCTTCGACCCAGTTCAAACCCAATATGAAACCTGATGGTTTCTTGAGCTTCTGAACATTATTATTGATGTTTTAAATCGTAGAAAATTTAGAAATCGAATATCTTAATGATTTCTAACCTTAGTTTTCACTACAAAAATTCAAAATCAATAACCCAAAATACAAAAAAATAAAAATAAAAATAAAATTAACGGGTATATTTTTTAAGCAAAACACAGTTTGCTCAACCACAAAGCAAAGGTGTTGTCGGCTCTAAAGCCAACAGTTAGACTAAATAATATACAATAACCTTAAGCATATAAATCAAAGTGCAGAAACGTGGATCGTTATATACCTCTGCCATTGATGCTCACTGTGCAATCTGTGCATAAAGCTGCCTTTGATCCACTGCTTACTTTGCTCCACCAGAGCAGCTCGCTGTTCCTCCTTGCTTGGGAACTTCTAGCTATTCCTTAAACTCAAACAAGATAGTGTGTTCTGAGATAGAGAGATTTAGAGAGCTAAGGACCCAAGATGCTTATCACACTTAATGTACTGTATCCATCACACAACAGACTAAATGATAACCGACCAAAATAAAGGATTATAGGCCACTCACTAACTTGGTACACCAGCACTAATATAAATGGAATTTTCTAATATACGTGCTATATAGTGCACGGGGCACTCACATCCTTATCTCCAACTTGCAACCAAGAAATTCTGGAATATTGTTTCCAATATAACTCTTCTTGAAGTAATAAGTCATCTTGAGTTTTTTCAGCTTTAGAAACGGAAGAATAATGCTCACAAGAAGAGTCAGTAGCATCATAAAGAGTCTTCATTTCTTATTGAATGTCTGATAGCTTCTTATAAAATCCACCAAACTTATTCCGATACCAGACTGATAAATTCTTAGCACAACAATCAAGATTAGATAGCACCGTGCTAAGGACATCCTCCTAATTAGAAGCAGACCATGATTTCAAGATGATTTTTTTTGCATTCATAATGTTTAGTCCAAAAGAACTCAAAGTGGAATCTTGAGTGTTTGCTGGATTTTTTGTACGAGGGTCGAGAATCGTTTGATAAAAGTTTCAAAGCCCTATGATTGGATTTGAAGAAGCCAAGACGATCATAGCCGTTTTGGGATAAATATTTAACCAAGAGTCAGCGACTAAGCACCAATCAAAACGTTCTTTAACATGGTTAGGAAAAGGGGACTTTTTATCCTATGTGAAACAGTCACCAATGAAGTTTAGAGGCCTAAGATTACAATCTTCAAGACAAAGATAGAAATCTTCAATTAAGCGTGAAGCATATCTTTTGATAAATTTTTTTCATTATGAGAATCTAAAATTTTCTTAAAAGTTAAAGTTTATTTCTTATTTATTATTCTTCTAAGATTTAAGTTTGCTTCAAAAAAAATATAATATATCACATTTACTAGAAAAATAAAATTTCTATAAAACAAATCAGATATAAATCATTTAAGGGTACACATGAAAAGGTTAAATAAAATATTTTTAATTATAAATACATTTGTAAAAGAAAAAAAACAAGCTCATTATAGGAGGAAAAAACGATACCACACAAGAAAAATATAAAGAAATGTATAGATAAATAAATATTTTATTGTGACAACTAAAAATAGAATATTTATGAGGATTACTTTAGTTTTGAAGTTATAAAATTTTTCATTATAAGAAAAAATATGTATATTTAGAGGTGTATTTTAGCTAAAATTATTTTAACAGAAACAACTTATAGAAAAGTACTTTAACAATGCATAGTTAAAATTATAAAGAAAACAAAAAAAAAAGAAAAGAAAAGAAAAGTGGAAAAGATTTCAATCAAATTGAGTATTATTTTGATCAAGCATATAAAACCTTAGAAGAGATTTTATTGGTTATTTCTTATATGAGGATATCTTTTCAGATAAATTATTTTAATTATAATATAAACAAATTAAAAACAAACAAATAAATAGATTGAAGATTTCAACAACAACTAAACAAACCTCTACTGTAACTATATGCAACAAAAATGAGGCATATTTATATATATAATTTTTCAAAAAAAATTATCAAATACGTACTTTGTATTTTAAGTTTATATACGCTATGTACCCCGAATTTTTATCTATATGTATTGTAGTTTGAATGAGGTTCTAACACATAGTTTAACTTTTTATACCATGTATTTTAAGTTTATTCAAAAAATATACTCTGTATTTGTTATCTTGTCAAATATATACATACAGATTTCATTTAATATACAAATTCACACGTTTTACTGGTCAATACTCAATACTTGATTTTCACTTTAAAAATACATAAGATACTTTTAAATAAAAAATAAAAAAAAATTAAGAAAGAAGAATATAGAAAGGGAAAAACTACTTGTTTTGAAGACCTTTTCAATTTTTTAAAGTTATTTACTTTTATATTGTAACAACCCACCTATTCGAGCTGTTACTTTATTTCTAGTTGCTTAAATTTAATCTTACTCATTTATAAGAATGTGGAATAATTTTTTTAATCATAGTTTTATTTCTTAGTGGTCATTGAAATGTTTCTAAAACACTTGTGTTACTTATAAGTACAAAATATATACTTATATTGTCTCGCCAAAAGCGATACTAGTACATTATGGACCATCACATACTATAATAAATAATAGGTTTTTCAAAAAGCAAAATTGAAACTGTTGGAAAATTTGGTTCAGTGACACAACGGAATTTTAAATTTTTTTATTTAATCACCTAGGAACTAACTCATGATACTATAAAGAATAAATTAAATCTAATTTAATGTATCTAATAGAGACCAAAAACTACACTTTTGAATTCAAAAACAAATCTTAACCATTAGATCTTCAATATTATTTACTTCCTTCATATTATTGTGTGTGTATGGGTACAAGTCAACAAATCACCATTACAGCTACACTTTTTCCAAATACTCAAGTGCTAAGGAATAATAATATTAAAGATGAGAAATCTAAGGTCACATTTAGTTAGGGGGAAAGGAATGGAAATGAAAGGGAATGAGGATCATTCTGATGTTCAATTGCTTTAAATAAACGGAATACCCATTCAAAATGAATGCCTTTCCATCGGTTGCTTTAAAAAAAGGGAATAAATTGTTGGAATTTTTTTTTTATAACTTCCTTATTTTCATGATCATGATTATTATGTTAGTTGTATTTAAAAATAATAAGTAATATATGTTGAGATAGGGGTAATTTTATCAAATTAACAATATTCAACATTTTATTCCATAGTTTTTGTAAATTTGTAACCAAACACATGCATTAACTTCCTTCTTTTTCTATTCCATTACCATTACCATTGTTATTCTTATTACCATTCTAACACTAGAACCAACCACGCTTTAAGTTTCTACTCTCTAGTTTGTACTTAGGCAGTTTGAGAATAAATAAAGACTCTAGGTCTCTATTTATAGAAGTAGAAGAAGCAGCCAGAAGTCTATCATAATTAAGAGATATTTTTTCTCCTTCCTTATCTGAAGTTAGAGGCATCCCCAATAAGGAATTCCAAATTTTCTAGTCAATCACAATGTAGGGATTTGTGATTATCTACATCATCTACGATAAATCTAATTCAAATAATCCTAATTTAAATTAAATTTTATTAGTTAAAATAATAATCTAATTTAAATAATTGCGAATAATTATTCATAATTCAAATTCAACTAGGATTTAAATTAATTAAAATATAAAATTTAAATAATTAATTATTCAAAATCCAACACCAATTTGTATAGTTAATCCTCTAGAAAATATACATATGTGGCATCGACCCTAGTTGGTGTAGCCCAACCAAAGCTATAGCCCACGTGCCCCTTTATACCCAATGGCCTGATTCACATATACTTCTATCTGACATGTGATAATCTATATTTGTCTTATCTATCATAAAGGAATTCGTAAGCTTGCATTAGGACTCGATAGACATATATTATCAAACTCCAATAATAACAGGTAGTTAATCCCTGATTAATTATCTGTCTAATTATTAACTTCATTGTTACTCCATTATCGACCCAAAGCTGCACTCTCAATAATATACTGTATGGCAAGACTCCTAAAATATAAGTCTTGTCCATGACCTCTCATATTCTGTGTATCTTTGTAGGTTATTTATAATTAGATTAAGGACTTAGTTTCATTTTACCTTTTGATTATTTTTATCTCAAAGTTTCATTATTTCACCATCGAAAAATTCATTTCTTTTGTAAGATATACAATGTAATACCATTCGGTTATCATACGTATTCAGATGATCAAGGCCTCATTATATTTTTCAATTCCAAAATAACGCCTTTGAAAGGATAACAATGACTTTTTGTTGGAGAGCTATGGATTCTATGTCTATGAATTATGCTCTTATTGATTGTTGGTTGTATCTCTAATATACCAACAATGGAGTCTTCGTTCATCAGAACTCTTGCCTTTAGCATATCAAAAGATACAAACTACAAACATGGAGTCATGAATCCAGTTCAGGATTAAGATAACATATAAATGATTATCAAAGCAAATTGGTTTACGGGAAATACAATTATTATTAAATCAATTTATCTTTATGTCTAGTCCAGTGTGCGACCACCACTAGACCCACCATACCAATGTGCCTACCATGGAGTCAATTTGCTCTGGCAGCCAAAATAAACTGCCTCCTTGACATAGATCCCAATTGTAGTCTTTTCATGAATAAAGTGACCAGCTCTATATATAAACTACTAACTATATAAATTGGACTATTAATCTCCAAATAGGAGCTATTTACATATAAACTATATATATGCCCAATTCCAAGATTTGGTTCCTATAGTAACGGATCACATGTTTGCTAACATAAAATCATTAATATGATAGTGATATTAAGAACATTGTTAATATATAAAATATTCACATTATTATTTATTTTACAAAAAATGTCAGAAATTCTATTAAAGTATTTATTCTTTAGGGTACCAATCCTAACAATCTTTTACTTATCCTAAGCGAGTAAATGTAACATATTACGCATCTTTATGTCTTCCACAAAACTCCTTGCTGCCTAGGTCATAGTAAAAGGATAAGCAAGGTTGCCCTTAGACACTAGTTAGCAAAACCATCACATTGTTGCTCTATAAAGCTCCTAATGATATGATACACCTTATTGACACGTTTACTCCTCTTGTGGTGTCTTGAATCCTTGGAATTATCTATAGTCATAGTATTTCGCAATACAAAACTATAGATTTATCCATACTAGGGACTACTTCAAGATCTCCATGGAAATTTTTTAAGCCACATAATGTCCTTGGATGCCTCAATGTCAACCACACATTCGGCCTCCATTGCCAAATCATTAGTATAATATTGATTGATAATATTCCCACTATGGCTCCACCTCTCAGAACAAATATAGACCCTAAAGTTAATTCCCTCAGATCCTTATTCAATTAAAATTCAGAATATGTTTATCATACATGTGTTAGGTCCTTTCTAGAATACACTAGCATACAATTCCTTATTCTCTTAAAATACTTAAGTTACATGCTTGATTGCCTACTAATGTTTTGGAGTAAGATTTAACTAATATCGACATATTATTCCAATTGCATAACAAATATTTGGTCTTATGCAAAGCATAGCATACATTAGACTCCCATTGTCAAAACATAAGGAATTCTTTCCATGTATTTTCTTTATTCTAATGGCGAAAAACAATCATCCCTACAAAGAGTGACTCCATACTAAATAGGTTAATAACTTTTCTTGGAATCCTACATTGCAAACCTCTCTAGAATTTTATCTATGTATAATTTTTTGGATAAAGCTATCATTTTGTTCTTATTATTACAAAATAGTTGAAACCTAAGAATATAATTACCTCATTCTAAACTTTCAAGTCAAACAGTATTGATAACTAAACTTTGAGAACTGATATTATAGTTACATCATTTTCATTGATGACAATGTCATCCACATAAAGTACTAGAAAAACCACCTTCATATCCTTAATGATTTATTAAGATTTTACTCGAACCCATATGATTTGACCACCTGATCAAACCCTATGTTCCATGATCGAAAAGCTTGTCCATAAATTGACTTAAGCAACTTGCAGACATAATCCTCTTGGCTTTTTACTTTGAACTCATCTAGTTATATCAAAAAGATACTCTCCTCAAGATTGCCTTTTAAGGACGTAACCGTGACATCTATTTATCTTATCTTCTGGTCAAGATACCTAGCAATGAATAAGAATGTGCTGATAGACTTTAGCATCGCTATGGGCAACAAAGTTTCATCGTAGTCAATGTCCTATTGTTATTGTATTCTTTTCTTACAAGTCTAGCCTAAAGGTTTTCAGCTTGCCATATACTCCTCTTTTCCTCTTGTAGACCCTTACACTCAAAGATTTAATCTTTTTAAGTGTTTCTACAAGTTTTCAGACTTAATTGGAAGCCTTAGATTCCAATTCAATGTTCTGCCAGATTTCTACATCAACATCCTTTATAGATTTGCCATATCAAATGAGATTACTATCAGGTTCAACAACCTCAACCTAAAGGCTTTGCATTTATAAATATCGAGTTGCTAGGCAACTCTTCTATTATGAAGAAGCTCCCTAGGTTGTTGATTTTATTTAGATTTTTTCTATCATGATTGGAATACCTTCCATATTCAGAACCTCCAAACTAATTCAATCAATCCTTAACTCCTCGAGAACTAAATTGCTTTGAGGTTTGAAGTCTTATATGTAACTTTCCTCAAGTAATATTATTTGTATGAACAACTAGACTTTATTTTCCTTTGAATTATAGAATAATCCATCTTTTGTCCTTTTAGGATATCCTACAAACATTCAAACTTTTGAACATGATTCTAACTTTCTAGTTTCCTTACCTAAGACATGTCACAGACCTCAAGAACTGCTTTAGTTAGAATATTGTTCAAAAGACTACGTACAATTTGTAGTTTATATCCCGAAATGGATATGGGTAATGTTAAGTAACTTGTCACGGACTATGATATATTCAACAAGGCTATAATTCTTTTATCTACTATACCTTCCTATTTGTAGAGTTCCCAATGTAGTCAAATGGGAAAGAATCATTCTCTAATAAGTGTCCTCTATTCTTCTCGAAGAGATATTCTCCACCTCAATTTGACTGAAGTGACTTTATAAGTTTGCCCAATTGCTTCTCAACATCTGCATGAAGCTCCTTGACTTGTCAAAAGTTTCACCCTTGCAAGTCATTATGTATACAAACTCAATCCTTGAGTAGTCATCTAAAAAATGACAAATTACTCGTATCCTCTATGTGCTAGCGCATTCATGTAATTATAGATGTCCGTGTGTACTATGTCTAGGAGTTCTTCGGCCCAATTTTCTTTAACCCTAAAAGGCCCTTCGGTTATTTTGTCCTTCAAATAAGACTCCCTACGGTAATGTTTCTACCTCCAAGAAACTTAGAGGACTATACCTTACCATCCTTTATATTCTATAAAGGCTTATGTGACCTAATCGTAAGTGCTAATGATATTCTTATTAGATTTAGAAATTTTGGCCCTTTTAAAGTTATTTATCGGTTTGGTATTTAGTAGTGTATATCTTTGATTTCATAAAGAAAAGGTTCATTAAAACCTTCATCATCAAAATAAAGATATACTTCACCCGCTGCTTCCCTTAACCACAACACCCATCCTCGATGTAAAGCTCCTATCAAGTAGACTTCTTGTTTCCCATAATACAAAAATATACACATGATTAGTGGCTCTAGAATTTATGACCCATAAGTCATTAGAATCTTCCATTAAACAAACTTTAATATATAAGTGATCACAAAGTGTTCCCTCCTCTAAACTTAAACTAAACATTGTCCTCGATGTTTGTAGCATTAAAAGAGCAAGATTAAAGAACATACCTAGGGGGTTTCTAACCCCAAATTCAAAGTTGCTTCCATCTTTTGGAATTATATTCCATCAAAACTCAAGTTCTTAAGCTCTCAATTATTGCAATACCTCTCAAGACACACAAAATTCAAACATTTACTCAAAACTATGAAATAAACTATGACATAAACACAAGCACAAACTAAAACAAAAAGAAAAAGAAAAGAAAAGATCGAAAGCTTGGGGTGCCTCTCAAGAGTCCTTGATTTAAAGTCGTTGGCTTAACTTTTGGAGAAGCGCTCGTCAAATTGATACTTTCACCCATAGTAGGTGTCATACAACACTACAAATAAGTCTTGATTATAAATGTTCTCAAGCTTGGCATGATTTTGATTTTGGCTCGTGATCTCAACAAAATCTGGCTTCGGAGGATAGGCTTGGTGGGGATGAAGGAATGTTTTTAGCGGTGGTGGATGGGATGTTGACCAAAGAGGGTCTTTGTAGATATAATCTTCAATGGGCATGGTTGGCTCAACAATTTGGATACATAAGACTTTTTCTTCTTGTAATTCCTCTTGAAGGTCAAAGTCTTAGGTACTTAAAGATTCTTGTTGAAAAGTCTATACGTCCTCCTTATTTGGTGCAAGCTCCACACATGGTTTCACCTCAAACGTGATAAGATCACTATCTCCTCACAAGTCAACAAGTGTACTAGCTGTTCGCTTTGAATCCGCAAGTGTATGGAATCATACAAGTAATAAAGTGTACCAAGAGTACCGATATTGTTCCCATGGAGATTATGTTTGATTTTCGTTAATTAGTGAAATTATATTAACTCTAAGATTATTTAAATAATCGATTAAAAATAAAAATAAAAACTAAAACTAAATTTAACAAAATTTAAATAAACTAAATGAAAATCAATGAAATAAAATAAAATGACAAAAAATACTCTAGAGATTCAATTTCACCCAGACATGTCACTAAGCATCTATTAGTCGATTTAATTGTGTTATCTAGTTGAATAACAGCCAAAACCTCCTAAAGTCTCCAAAAGCCCTACCGGTAGTCAATTGAAATATCTCATATTAATTAGTAAAATATATCCCTATACCTACTAATTAATTAGAATTCATTAGGCTCTAGGATTTCATTAAAGGCTACATAATCTTAGCAGGTATATTCCTATCCCGCTAAAATTATGTTACTTTATGATTCGCCTAGCGCGTAAATCCTCCTCTCGATAGCAATTCATGGCTTTCGAATCGACTTAATGGGGAAATATTAACTAGAAGCATTAACATCACATAGAATAATTATCCAACATAATTTAACACAATTAATTTGAGTAAATTGAATATGAAAGAAACATAAATAAGCTAACTTGAATCCATAAAATAATAAAAATCAAACCATAATCAAAAATAAAATTTAGCAACACCAATAATAAAACATTCTTCAAATATACAAAGATTTAGAGAATAAAAAGGGGAAAGAAATCACCAAACGGAGATATCACAAGTTCCAAAACATCATCTTCCCTAAATCTTCATCCTCCTCCTTGAAGCCTCAAAATGCCCTCTTGAATGGTGTTTACAAAATGAAAAATAAAATCCTCGAAGTAAAAATAAAAACTAAACTAATATTTATTTATATTTTTTCTTTTCTTTCTCTTTCTTGCTTTGAAATCAGCACTCTAAACCCAAGAATTTGGGTCCAGTATTCCTTCTCCTACAAGAATGGAGGCTTAATTCCTTTTTAACAATGTGGCATGCTCCCTTCTTTAGTTTTCTTTTTGCTGAATGAAGGAGAAAGCACTAGAGTGTAGCAGGGCTCCACGTATGAGACATGACAGATCACTGGGCATGCAAGGAGTGCGGTACACAAAACGGCCTTTCGTTGGTTAGAGCAGTGGGTCGCACAAGAGTACACGGGAGTGCGCAGCAGCAGATTGAGCTCGGATGGGAGCAGTGAGGTAGAAGCGTAACACATGGCGCATGTTGGCTGGCTTCGGCCTGCTGCTAGTCTGCTCTTCACGCACTACCATCGGCCGTGGCAGGGACATAAGCATCTTGGCGTTAGGCTGTTGATTCGATGGGCTTGGGAGTGAGTTTGAAGAGTATTTTAATCGTGCGGCTAAGGTTTACTTCACCATCGTACTGAATTTGAATATGTTCTCTCATTTTGACCCCAAATTGCTTCTGTCATTTTAGCCTTGGCCACCTGTTTAACATATACAAATGAGATAAAATAGATGAATAGAGGGAATAATATTATTCCTTTTTTAACACTAACAAATGAGATAAAATAGATAAATGGTGGGAATAAGAATTCAACGGTAATAATAATAATAATAATAATAATAATAATAATTATTATTATTATTATTATAAAAAATTCGAATAAAATAAAATATATAAACATAAGCAAAATTGAATGAAATTAAATAAAAATACCAAGAACATAATAAAAATATGTGCATTAAAGTGTATGAATAACTTTATCTTTATAGAATTATCACTAGCTAATTGCCTAACTTGTTCTGTAAACAGTGAAGTTGAGAAGATTGGACAATTGACAATTAGTTGGCGTTACTCCTCAAGTGACTAATCGTTGTTTTCAATTGAATCATCACCCCTTCCAATGCCAAAATCGTCTCTTGAGGTAAGATTTTAACTTGCGGCTCCATTAAGTTAGAATTGCTCTCTTAACCGTAGTTGCTCATTGAACAATTCATCTTCTTGTAGTCGTACTCTGCCATCTCTGCCAACAAGTGATAGGCTTTGTCGGCAGATAGGCGGTGGAAATAAGTGGTACCACTTCCCATTTCTACCCAATTTCATGTCATGCTGCTCATGTTAGGATAAATGCCCCTAAGGATAAATACTTTAGATGTGTTTATGACATTTTAGTGAAATAAATAATAATGCAAATATTACATATTAATAATGGTTCTGTTATTACTTTCATAAAAATGATTGTATATTAGCAAACATGTGATCTATGACTAATAGAACCAACTCTTGAAATTAAGCATATATAGAGTTTATATGCACAAAGATCCAATTTGGAGATTAAATTATATAGTCAGTCTATGTATAAACACTACTAGAAATGATGTATTTAGTGATGCTAATTATTCTAGCGCTATAAAAACATTAGGAACTTTAAAAGTTGGCAACGCTATCTTAAAAAGGTAGCATCGTTAAATTTATTTGCCCTTTTCTCCACATTTTTACGTTGACCAAAAACTTTCTTGGCGTTAGAAAGCTTTTGATTTTTGGAAATTAACTTCCCAACGTTAATTAGTCTTGTGAAGTTAATTCCCAATAATTTTTCTAATGCTAAGATAATTCCTTAAAATGTTTCAAACAAAAAATTGAAAACTTGTCCACGACATATGGCATCAGTTCTTTATTTTTGGAAGTGGCCTGAATTTTTTTTTTTTAGAATAGGCATAACAAATTAGATCCTTAATAGGAATCAATTAATGTTAAAATAGAATTATAAAATAAGAACACAAAAACCTATTTGGCTACTTTCCCATAAATTTTTTCCATATATTTCTCTTTCTCTCTCCCTAAAAAAACCTTTTCTTTTCTCTCTCTGCCACTTCCTCAACCCGATTCTTTAAAAAAAAAAAAAAAAAATCCTCAACACCTCTATTTCTTGCCCTTTTTATATTCCTCTCACGCCCATATATTGTAATATAAGCATTTTTTTTTTGTTCAGAATCATGTAACTATTATTTTTATTACTATTGAAAGGTAGTTATTTTCTTTTCTCACTACCATTCCTCTTTTATTTCTTTTTTAATTTGTTATGACGTTAGTTTATGAGCCTAGTTAGTTTTCCTTAAAGTCTTGTTAATTATTTTCTCCTTTTATAAGGCATTAGGGTTTCTAATATATAAGTTATTCAAATAATATACCGTAGCAATATCTCAATATTTGGTTTAATGTACCAACTAGGTAGTATACTATTTAATTAATGGAATTAACAAGAGGGACCAATTGTCTTAAGATGACATTTAAGTCATAAAATACGTTACGCCATACATTGAGTGGGTAGTGTTGTTGTGCACTTCCGAAAAAATCGATTTAAAAAAAAAATATATAGAACATGTTGTTATCTTCTAATGCAGCAAATCAAAGAGTGCACTGTGTTGCAGGTACCTTTGGCATTCTCATTACCCTACATTGGAGGCAATGCTTTTTTTAGCCTTTTTTATTTTTAAGTTTTTGCACCCCATTATGTCGCTTTTTTTTTTTTTGGTTTTGACCGTGATTTTTTTTAATTTTTATTTGTATTTCCTTTTTATAAGCAGATAATAATATGCGAGAAAAGTAAAAAAAAAAAAAAAAAGAAGAAGAATCAACCGTTAACGAATGTTAATTTGAGCTTAAAAGCCAATTTGTTTTTTTTTTTTGGGTGACTTAAACGTCACTTTTTAATCCACCGCCTCATGATTTTTTCCCCAACATTCTATAAATCTGTCACGTCCCCATATACAGGAGGTGACGTGGCAGGTTGATTAAGTGAAATTAAAGAAAATTTAATTTAAAATACAAGTTTAAGAATTTGGTTAATTAAGAAATAATGATAATTGAAAATCCTTTTTAAACGAATGTTTATAATAATTAAACAAATAAGATAAAAACAAGATGAAATAAAATAATAGAGAAAGAGAGATTAAGTGTTGGGTCCCACTGACTTACAACTTGTGCACATACATAATAACGATAATATTAAATTACAACCACAGACTAGAATAAAAGTGAAAGATTAAAGTTATACATGCCTTGATTATTTTATGATCCAAACCACCTACTTGGTTCTTTTACTGCTCGCAGGTCCAGTCAACAGATTCTTTTTCAATCCTAAGTTGAAATCCACCTAGAGGGGGAAAAGATTTTAAAACAAATGAAAGTGAGCGAAAGGCTCAATAGGACTATACTTTAAAACAGATAAAAAATTTGAATATAAAATTTATCTTTCAAAGAAATAAATAGAAAACAGAGTTAAGTAAATAAATCTTTCAAATAACTCTCATTAAAACAGTTTGTCCAGAAAGTACCTTTTTTTCTTTTTCTGGGCAAACCATAATATTCACCACCGAAGTAGCCCAATTGGGTTTCAGGACCTGCCCCTAAGGTTACACACTACACCACCCGATCTCTGATATGGCATCATGTCCTTCTATATGTATTCTATAATTATTAAAAATCTCTCTCTTTTTTTTACCAAGTATTTTCATTTACATTCATTATAATGTGTATTATGAAAATCACCTCAATCTACTGTTTATAAAACAGCCAATAAAACCCTTTTTAATCATTTATTGAAAACATTTTGATAAAAATCATCTTGAGGCTAAAATCATTTAAAAACTAGGTTACCAAAGAAAAGGGTAGAAGCCCTACCTCAGTACTCATGCCGGTGTCCCATACCGTAATCCCGATCCGCTATACGTTAACTCTGTGGATCCTCGGACAACCTTAAATATATAAACCAAGTCTATCAGTATCTAGCTTAAGGCATCCTATGTCATTAAGTTGTCTCATGGTGTCCTAGTATGCCATTTGAGTTTATAAAATCATACTATTTTGTTAAAATCTAAATCGGGGTTCAAAATGACAAAAACGGGTAAAAAATAACAAAATTACACCATACTTGGTAGGCCTGTCGGTCGTCCTAGTTCGGCCTACTGGAAAACTAGGTTCGGTCAGTCGAACTTTTTCAGGTTCGGTCTGTCGGACGTATGAATTCGGCCTGTCGAATTGAAAAATTTTAAAAAAATTTAAGAACGTGTTCTCGGCCTCCCCAAGCCCAAATCTTCAATTTCAACCTGTTTTCTCAAATCCTAGGTGTAAATAATGATCATAGTTGATAGGAAAACATAGAAGATTACTTTTTATCGCATTAAAACAAGTTTTAGGCAAAAATTTTGAAAAATCCCAAAAATAGAGAAAAATAAAAAATTTCAAGTTAAATTCATTTTTGATCAAACAAATCTTAGATTCTAATTGTTTTAAGCTTCTCTAATTTAGAATAGAGGCTTTCTAAGTACAAATAAGCTTAAATTTCAAAATGCAAGGAAATTTAAAAAATTGAAAAAGTTTTAAAAATTTAAAAAATAACCTTGGATTCGGGCTTCAAATCATGTTTTTGGTTGCTCAATCATATTCCTAAGCCTCCAATCCACTAATCTGAAGCTTAGGCTTGATTTTTGATTCAAAAATTTTGAGAGAAGAGCAGAGAGAAAGAGAGGCAGAGGGAGAGAGTGAGAAAGCGAGAGAAGGAGACTGAGAGAGAGAATGAGCGAGAGTGAGGGAGAGAAAGTGAGAGAGGAGAGATTAAATAGAAGAAAAAATGGGCAGTTTCACTGTACGAAAATAGTGTGCCTCCCACGATTTTGTAGAACTGGAGAATTGACATTGGACAAATTATTTTGTTCCAAATATTCAAAATAACAATTAAAATAATTAAGAATAATTAAAAACCATTAAAATAATAAAAAACATTGTTAATTTAAAAATTTCACAAAATGATCAAATTAAGTTTAAAACACTCATTATAGCACACTAATTCACTGTTTTACTTACTAATATTACCTAATTAATTTCGGGGCGTTAGAACTCTCCACCCCTAAAAAAATTTCGCTCTTGAAATTTACAACTTGGCTTAAAAAAAAAAAATGCAAATACAAGTCCTGCATACTTGATTCTAATCTCAAGTGGCTTCATCAACCTTGTGATGCTGCCACACGACTTTTACTAGTGGGATATCGCGACGTCGTAAATTGATCACTTTTTTGATCAATGATCTGAATGGACACTTCCTCATATGTCGTGTCTTCCTGAATCTGCACATCATGAAATGAAACTATCTTATTCTGCTCAGGTAGACACTTTCGGAGCATCGACACATGAAATACGTCGTGAACATGAGATAGCTCGGGAGGAAGATCTAGGCGATAGGCAACCACACCCACGCATTGAGTGATCTCGAACGATCCAACATATCTTGGCACAAGTTTACCACTTACACCGAATCGTGTGATGCTTTTACAAGGCGATACCTTTAGGAGAACAGAATTTCCCACCTCGAATTCCAAGGGTCGGTGTCTCCTATCTGCGTAGCTCTTCTGCCTACTCTGAGCTACCTTTAATCGATCCCGTATCATGGTGACCTTCTCGTTGCTATCGTGAATCTCATTTGGCTCAAGAATGATTTTGTCTTCTGGTTTTGCCTAGCACACTGGTGATCGACATGGTCATCCATACAATGCTTCAAACGGTGTCATGCCAATGCTCTATTGGTAACTATTGTTGTACACAAACTTCGCCAGATGCAACTACCTCTTCCAATTTCCACTGAAGTTTAGCGCACAGGCATGCAACATGTCCTCAAGAATCTGAATAACTGGCTCAGATTACGCATCGGTTTGAGGATGAAATGCCGTGCTGAAGTTCAGATCTGTACCCAAAGCCTCCTGAAAGCTCCTCAAATACTTGGCATTGAACATGGTATCTTTATCGGATGTGATGGACAAAGGAACTCCTTGCAACCGTACTATTGTTTGTGGATATAATTCTCCGAGTGCTCTTCTTGAACAAGTCGACCTGAAGGGAATGAAATGAGCTGATTTTGTTAACCTGTCGATCACGACCCAAATTGCATCATGCCTTTGTTCTGTCCTCAACAAACCGGTGAGAAAATCCATCGTGATGTGCTTCCATTTCTATCTTGGAATAGGAAGTGGCTGAAGCTGACCTGCTGGCTTCTGATGCTCGACTTTCACCTGAAGACAAGTTGTACATTTGGCCACATATTCTCCAACATCCTTCTTCATACCTCTCCACTAGTATTGCCTCTTTAGATCACGATACATCTTTGTGCTCCTAGGATGAATGGCGAACTGAGACTTATGGGCTTCATCCATTACGGCCTTCGTCACTTCCATGATTGCTGGAACTGCTAGGTGCTTCCTGAAGTACAACGATCCATCGGCACATATCCTCCATTCTTCAAATTGCTCTCCATTTTGAATCCATGTCTAGATTCCTTGAAGGTGCTGGTCTCGCCACTGATTCTGCTTCACCATTTGAACGAGAGTTAGGATCGTCTCCATATGATACATCAAAACTCGATCGTAGTCTTCGTAACACTGTAGCTTGTACTCACTCACTGTTGCATCTCTTTTTCAATCTTCAAGAGCCAAACAAGCAAGAATTCCTGAAGACTTCCTGCTGAGGGCATCAGAGACTATGTTAGCTTTCTCGAGATGGTACTGTAGCGCAAAATCATAATCTTCCATGTACTCCATCCATCTTCGCTGTCTCAAGTTTAGATCCCTCTAGGTGAATAGGTACTTCAAACTCTTGTGGTTAGAGAAAACCTAGAATGTTACCCTATACAAATAACATCTCTAGATCTTCAGTGCGTAAATCACCACTACAAGCTTTAGGTCGTGAGTAGGGTAGTTTCGCTTATGAGGTTATAGCTGTCTTGATCCATACACCACCACGTGTCCATGTTGCATAAACACAAACCCAAGCTTGCGTCTTGAAGCATCTATGTAAACTTCATATGGCTCATCACTGTTGGGAATAATCAATACTAGGGCTGAGGTCAACCGATTCTTTAACTCTTAAAAGGCAAGCTCACATTCTTCATCCCACTTAAACCTAACATTCTTTTGGATCAATCTTGTCAATGGCGTTGCTATCTTCGAGAAATCCTTCACAAACTTCCTGTAGTATCCTGCGAGTCCTAGAAAACTAAGGACTTTTGCCACATTCCTCAGTCGTTCTCATTCCACTATGGCTTTTACCTTAGACAGATCCACTGAAATACCATGCTCGGAGATGACATGACCCAGAAATCTAACTTTTGTCAACCATAACTCGCACTTTTCTTTCTTGGCGTATAACTAGTGCTCCTGTAGAATTTGGAACATGATCCTAAGGTGCTGCTCATGCTCCTTCCAAGTCATAGAATAAACCAGGATATCGTCGATAAACATGATCATGAACTGATATATGGCCTGAATATCCTGTTCATTATGTCCATGAAGACTGCCAGAGCATTCGTCAATCCAAACGGCATCACTAGAAACTCAAATGTCCATATCGGGTCCTAAAAGCTATTAGGGATGTCTTCTTCTTTGATCTTGAGTTAATAGTATCCCAAACGCAAGTCTATCTTTAAGAAATACCACAAACGTCCTAATTGATCAAACAATTCATCGATCCTAGACAGAAGATACTTGTTCTTTACCGTGACCCGATTCAGCTGCTGATAATATATACATAACTTGAGGGTCCCATCATACTTCTTGGCAAACAAAACCAGTGCTTCCCACGACGATGTACTATTTTAGATATATCCCTTGTCAGTAAGCTCCTGAAGTTGCTTCCTCAATTCTTTCATATCTACCGGCTCCATCCGGTAAGGTGCTACAGAAATCGGTGCTGTGCCCGAAAGCAACTCAATACCAAATTCGATCTCCCAATACGGTGGTAGTCCTGGCAACTCCTCAGGGAAAACATCTTCAAATCATCCACTATTGGGATTGCTGCATTTCTCCTCGAGGCGTTAGGCTTTCCTTCTAGATTCATGAGGAAGGCATAACAAGCTAGGTTTTTCTGCCCTCCAAGATATGTCTTTACGAGACACTCACTCATTAGTCGATCACCACCACCCTGGTAAGTGATCGTCGTCCCCCTATTAGACACTAGGGTCACTTTTCTAAGCTGACAATCTACAATAGCAGTGTATCTAGACAACCAGTCCATCCATAGGATTACATCGTATGAACTCATGGGCATTACAATCAAATCACTCTTCAAAATCTCATCCCTATTCTTTATTTTGCAAGCTTTACAAATATAGTTTGCACACACCTGCTCCAAGGGTGAAGCTATGACTAGGGGTTTATCAAATTCATCTATCCTAATCGTAAGGCATGTACAAAAAAACTTGAAATGAGAGAATGAGTGGCACCAGTATCGAAAAAAAACATGGGCTAAGGACTGAGAGACTAGAATCGTACCATCCATAATCGCGTTACCAGTTTGGGCATCCGAACTCCCTGATGTCATCGTGTGAACCTGAACTAGAGCTTTCCCTTTTCCTTTACCAATATTACTAGGTCCTGGGTTAGTTGGCCGATATTGTTGCGATGAAGTTGACTACATGGTAGCTATACTCAGCGCTCAATATTGAGCGGCATTGCGTTGGAAGTTTTATGGCTGATTGTGCTGGATATGGTAGTTGCTAGGGAGAGAACTGATGGAATTAGAGTTGAGGGTACTGTTGAGACGGTGGTAGGGTCTGAGGCTAATGACTAGCTCCTTCTCCAGCTTGAAGTCCTAGGTGAGCCTCTTGATATGGTAATTTCTCTTGATGTGTCCTGGCTGCTGGCAATAATGACAGTAAAAACTATAGGGGTTGCTGCGTCCACTGCTAGATGAAATGCTGCTACCGCTTTCATGCTACCCTATTTGTTCTTTCCTAGAGTGGGTCGACTACTGGTGCTCCTCCTGCTGCTCCTCTGTGGTCCTCCTGACATCTTGGCTTGATCCTCACAGTATTACAAATAGTCACTTTCCATAGATATTGCTGCTGACACAAGCTCTTTGAAATTCCTAAGTCGTAGGGCAACCACCTGTCGTCGAATAGAAGCCTTAAGTCCGTCTTGGAATTTGATGCACTTCTCACATTTCAATGCCACTATAGATGGAGCGAACCTAGCCAACTCATTGAACTTTGCCTTGTATTCCCGAACTGACATATCACCCTACTGCAACCTGTAGAATTCAGCTGCCTTCTGGTCTCTATATCTTTGTGGGAAGTATAGGTCATAGAATAACTCCTCAAACCTGTCCCAATTGATGTTACCATTGTTTTCCAAGCGTTTAGCCTGCTTCCACTAGGTATTGGCACTACCTTTGAACTTATAAGCCGCAAACTCCACACGATACTCTGCTGGCACGCCAAGAGTATCCAAGTGTTTCACGACCGAGTCTAACCATTACTTAGCGACCTATGGGTCCCTTTTTTCGTCGAAGGTCAGAACAGACGCACATCAAAATTCCTTAAAGTATGCATACCGATGACTGGCCTCAAAATCCTTCGGTCATGCCCTTGCTGTCATCTGCGGGAAAGCAGTAAACATGGCCCTCATCATGCCCTCATCATTTTCAAACTCGGCGTCAGCTGTCGAACGACATCTAGGTGCCATTCTCTCACTTCTGAAAACAAAATTTGGACTATCAGTGGTGTTTCATTGTTGTACCTATGTGTGCACAATTTTCAAGGTTCATAACCTTAAGCTCTGATACCATTTTGTCACGCCCCGAGATATAGGAGGTGACGTGGTAGGTTAATTAAGTTAATTTAAAGGAAATTTAATTTAAAACATAAGTTTAAGAATTTCGTTAATTAAGAAATAATGATAATTGAAAATCCTTTTTAAACGAATGTTTATAATAATTAAACAAATAAGATAAAAAAAAGATGAAATAAAATAATAGAGAAAGAGAGATTAAGTGTTGGGTTCCACTGACCCACAACTTGTGCACACTCATAGTAGCGACAATATTAAATTACAACCATAGTCTAGAACAAAAGTGAAAGATTAAAGTTATACATGCCTTGATTATTTTATGATCCAAATCACCTACTTAGTTCTTCTACTACTTGTAGGTCCGGTCAACGGACTCTTCTCCGATCCTAAGCTGAAATCCACCTAGAGGGGGAAAAGATTTTAAAACAAATGAAAGTGAGCAAAAGGCTCAGTAGGACTATGCTTTAAAACAGATAAATAATTTGAATATAAAATTTATCTTTCAAAGAAATAAATAGAAAACAGAGTTAAGTAAATAAATCTTTCAAATAAGTCTCATTAAGACAGTTCGTCCAGAAGTAACTTTTTTTCCTTTTCCAGGCAAACCCTAATATTCACCACCGAAGTGGCCCAGCTAGGTTTCAGAACCTACCCCCAAGGTCGCACACTACACCACCCGATCTCTGATATAGCATCATGCCCTTCTATATGTATTCTATAATTATTAAAAATCTCTCTCTTTTTTTTACCAAGTATTTTCATTTACATTCATTATGAGGTTTATTATGAAAATCACCTCAATCTACTGTTTATAAAACAACCAATAAAATCCTTTTTCAATCATTTATTGAAAACATTTTGATATAAATCCTCTTGAGGCTAAAATCTTTTAAAAACTAGGTTACCAAAGAAAAGGGTAGAAGTCTTACCTCAGTACTCGCGCCAGTGTCCCACGCCATAATCTCAGTCCGCTATATGTTAGCTCCGCGGATCCTCGGACAACCTTAAAAATATAAACCGAGTCTATCAATATCTAGCTTAAGACATCCTATGTCATTAAATTGTCTCATGATATCCTAGTGTGCCATTTGAGTTTACAAAATCATATTATTTCGTTAAAATGTAAATCAAGGTTCAAAATGGTAAAAATAGGTGAAAAATAATAAAATTACACCATGCTCGGTTGGCCTACTGGTCGCCTTGGTTCGGCTAGCCGAATTGTTGGAAAACCAGGTCCAGTTGGTCAAACTTTTCTAGGTTCGGCCTACCAGACGTATGAATCTGACCTGCCGAACTTATGAATCCGGCCTGTCGAACATGAAGTTCGGCCTACTGAACTGAAAAATTTTAAAAATTTCCAGGCATGGATTCTCGGCTTCACCAAGCCCAGATCTTCAATTTCAACCTGTTTTCTCAAATCTTAGGCATAAATAATGATCATAGTTGATAGGAAAACATAGTAGATTACTTTTTAATGCATTAAAACAAGTTTACACAAAAATTTTGAAAAATCTTGAAAATGGAGAAAAATAGAAAAAATGAAAAATCATAAGTTAAATCTGTTTTTGATCAAACAAAGCTTATATTCTAGTTGTTTTAAGTCTCTCTAACTTAGATTAGAGGTTTTCTAAGTACAAATAAGCTTAGATTTCACAATGCAAGGAAATTTGAAAAATTGAAAAAGTTTTAAAAATTTGAAAACTAACCTTGGATTTGAGCTTTAAATCATGTTTTTGGTTGCTCAATCATGTTCTCGAGCCTCCAATCCACTAATCCAAAGCTTGGGCTTGATTTTTGATTCAAAAATTTTAAGAGAAGAGGAGAGAGAAAGGAGGCAGAGGGAGGGAGTGAGAAAGTGAGAGAAGGAGAGTGAGAGAGAGAATGAGCGAGAGTGAGGGAGAGAAAGTGACAGAGGAGAGATTAAATAGAGGAAAAATTAGGCAGTTTCACTTGCAAAAACCGTGTGCCGCCCATGGTTTTGTAGAATGGGCATTTCTAACATTTGACAAATTATTTTGTTGCAAATATTCAAAATAATAATTAAAATAATTAAGAATAATTAAAAACCTTTTAAATAATAAAAAACATTGTTAATTTAAAAATTTCACAAAACGATTAAATTAAGTTTAAAACACTCATTATGGCACACTAATCCATCATTTTACTCACTAATATTACTTGATTATTTTCAAGGCGTTACAAAATCCCCATTAAGATTTTTTTTTTTTTTGGATTGTCCATTAAGAGCTTTAATAATGTCTTACATCGTTTTTACCAGAACACGTAATGTTTTTTCTTTAAAGGATGAATTTTTTTCTTCGTGTTATTTAAAAATTGAGGATGCTCATTATAAATACTTATGTATATATGTGCCTTTTATTTTATTATAATACTTATCGGCGTTAGAAAAAAAATATGATGACACTTTTCTTATGTTTATTTATATGCTAGTATTTTTATAATTTTTACTATTGTTTGTCAATTAAAACAAGTTAGCATTTTTCCATGTATAAAAATATTGTCAGTAAAATTGAGAAGTTATTTAGGTGCATCCTATTTTTATATTTTAATGATTCTTATGTTCTTTCAGTTAGTTAGAAATGTCTATAGACAAAAGTTGGACATCATTGCCTAATCGATTGTGTGAGGAATACATAACTGGGGTTCAAGAATTTAATCAAATAGCTCAGAGTTTAGCTAATGCATCAGGGCATATTCGATGCCCATGTCGTGATTGTGGTAATGTATACTGGCGTGCAACAAAAATAGTTATGGCTCATTTAATAGATAGAGGGATGCAAGAAATATATAAAAGAGAGATTTGGGTTTTACATGGTGAAACTATTGGTGATACTCCTGTAGTTGAACAAGTTACGCCTAATATTGAAAGGAACGATGATTGTTACGATATATTACACGATATTGATGGGCCTAGTTATGTTTAGTTGGAAAATGATAATGATGAAGATATAATGGAAGCATGTGCTGAAATTCTAGGAGGACCAACAAATTCTAAAAAAGTTCAATAAATTGTTTGATGACATGAAAAAACCTTTATTTCTAGGTTGTGAAAAGATTTCAGCGGTGACATTTTTAGTCAAATTGATGCACTTGAAGGTCATCAACAAATGCAGTAACAAAATGTTTGACATGTGACTCACATTGTTGAATGAGTCATTTCCAGAAAGGACGATAAAGTTGTCGAATTCACATTATGAGGAAAATCATATATGAGTGCTTTGGGCTTAGGATACAAGTCTATTCATACTTGTAAATATGATTGTGTCTTATATTGGAAGGGGATGTAAAGTTAGAAGAATGTCTAGAGTGCAGGAACAGTTATTGGGTCGATAAGGACGCAAAGGGAAAAAAAAAAAAAGGTTCCTCGCAAAGTATTGCGTTACTTTAAGTTAGAGCCTCGTCTAAGAAGGTTGTATCAGTCAAGGCATACGGTAAAACATACGAGGGACATGATGTTGGTCGAAATAAAACTGAAGGGATTTTAAGACATCTAACTGATATAAAGGAACGGAAGAATCTTAATAAGATGTATCCTGATTTTACAAAGGAGCTAAGACATGTGAGGTTAGCGTTAGCATCTGATGGATTTAGTCGTTTTGGAAACATGAACAATGCATGTAGCATGTGGGCTATGACCGTGGATCCGTATAACATGCCATTGTGGAGGGATATGAAGGTGCTTTTTTTTATCATGACATTGTTGATTCTTGGACACACAACTCCTGGAAAATATATCAAAATCAATCTTTGTTCATTAATAGATGTGCTTAAGGAGTTATGGGAGAAAGGGGGTTTGAATATGTGGCAGTGATTACATTATTGTAGATGATAAATGACTTCCCTGCTTACGGCAATTTGTCTGATTGGAGTACAAAAAGATATATGGCATGTCCTGTATATAATGAAGATACTTGTTTATGTCGACTTATAAGTAAAGTGGGTTACATAGGTGATCGACGCTATCTCGATATTAAGCATCCAATTCACCGAGACAAACAATTTAGTGGCTTTGTTAAAAGAACAGCTCCGAGGGTGAGAAATAGTGAAGATACCTTAAAGCAACTAGAACATGTTAATTATGTTCCTCGAAAGCATCCCAATTTTGGCAGAAAAAAACCTAAGCGTGACGAGCATGAGCTTAATTGGACAAAAAAGAGTATATTCTTTGAGCTTCTATATTGGTCCAAACTTGAGTTAAGGCACAATCTCAATGTTATGCATACCGAGAAGAACATTTATGATGGTATAGTTGGCACTTTACTTGGCATTGAGGGGAAACCAAAAGACACAGATAAAGCTAGAGTAGGCCTTTCAAACAAGAAGATGAAGAGGGAGTTGTATTTGAAAAAATCAAGAGGTAAAAGGATTAAACCACATGCTGCCTACACATTGACTAAAGAGAAGCACCGAAAATTTTGTGAATTTCTAAAATATGTCAAATTTCCAAATGGTTTCACAGCAAATATTGAAAGAAATGTTAATATAGCTAGTGGCAAAATTTTTTATTTGAAGTCTCATGATTGTCACGTGCTTTTACAACGGTTGTGGAAGTTGGAATTAGGCCGTTTTTAACACCGCATGTTCAAGACACGCTATCCGAGTTAACTAAGTTCTTCAAACAATTGTGCTCAAGGACTTTACATGTCAAAGATTTCGAAGACATGGAAAAAGGCATTGCTGTCGTTCTCTCAAAACTTGAGAGGATATATCCCCTAGCCTTCTGTAATATTATGGATTACTTAGCTGTACCCTTGCCTCGAGAAGCTATTTTTGGCGGTTCAGTTCATGCTAGATGGATGTATCCTTTTGAACGATATATGAGAACACTTAAACAATATGTTTGAAATAAAGCTTGTCCAGAAGGCTCAGCTGCGGAGGCATACATAGTGGATGAAGCTTTGACGTTCTATTCCATGTACTTTTATGGGATAGAGACAAGATTCAATTGGCTTAAAGAAATCATGACCGACTGGACAAAACTTCTCAAACACAATTATCAGTTTTTCGACGTCTAGGCTGTCCAATAGGAAAGAAAAACTTGATCCGACTTGATATCAATCTTCGCAAGGATGCATATTGGTCTGTTTTGAATAATTGTTTAGAGATAAGGAAATATATCGAGTAAGTGTACCATATGCTTTTCACATCTTTATATTGTTGTGACGCTAATATTTATTTACAATAAATTTGTGCAGTGAACACATGAAGGAGTTGGAGAAAAATATTCTCAAGACTTGGAAAAAAAGCAGAAACAAGAATTTCCTGCTTGGTTTCAGAAATGGGTAAGTACTCAAGAGTAAAATTATTTTTATTAACTGCCTATGAGGAGCTCAAATCATTTTTTTTTGGTAGATGCTTAAATCTTCAAAGAGAACAAATGAGTTGTATTACTTGTCATGCAATCCTGAACTTCTTGTTCGATCTTATAGTGGATGGAACATCAATGGTGTCAAGTTTTTAATCAAAGAGCGTGATTCTAGAAGAACAACATAAAATAGTGGAGCATTTGTGCCTAGATCAGACGATGGCACACATCCAGACTACTTTATGTTTTAGAACAAGCGTTTAAGCTTACCTATGTCAAACAAGATTACCGTGTCCATTTGTTCAGGTGTAAGTGGCTTGATACTTCGCTGCAGAGAAAATGCCATCTTCGAGTCAAAAAACATAACTTTGCGTGGTGACAAAGAATGGTACAAAATTGATCTATTTATATTCACGTTCCAAGCTCTATAAGTATTTTACATGATTGACCCATTCAAGGGTGCACCATGGCAAGTCATACAAAGGATTAGCCATAGGCATCTATGGGATATTCCTGTTGAAGAGACTGTTGAAAATGTTGAAAATGATCACATTATGTAGGAAGATGATTCATGGGATGGACGCTTCACTTTTATAGAGCCTGAGATGGAATCACCATCAGTCCATCGTTTTGATGTAGAACTAGAAATCTGCACTAGTGATGTCGGCGATGTGATTGGACGTGCTAGTGTTGATGTTGATGACTTCGTGGATGAGAAAATAGAAGAAACTCTTTAAGAACATGTAGATGACGAAGTCAAGGAAGAAGATCAAAGTGACTGCGACAGTGATGAGGTAGTTGATTTAATAGATGAAGACTATTAATAAATTTTCGCCAATAGAAAAATAAGAATATATGTTGGGGTTTAATTACAGTCCAAGGATTTCTGCAATTTTCTTTATTTTTATTATTTGCAGTTGCCTTTTTTTTTTTTTTTTTTTTTCTTTTAATAGGATTTCGTATCCATTTTTGGGATTTCATAAAAAATATTCACAAACAAGTTAATTTTTTTTTGTGTTAATATAAAATTAGTATATCATATACTTTCGTTATTATTTTTTTAAAAAACCTTCCCGTTTGAAATCAAACTGACCTTACTTAATTATTTTGTATAAAAAGTTTGAATGGTAACTTACTATCTATTTTGATATTAAAATTAGATGCCCATAATATGTGAAATACAAAATTTCTTTTCATCAGCATTGTTAAACTTTTAAAACTGATAATGTATTTGAAAACAAAAATACTTGTTTAAAAGGCATAGAGATTTAGAGGGTGTTTGAAAAGATGATGAAAATTGTTGGTTAGAATCACTTTTACTGTAGCATGTGAGAGCTGTAGTAATTTTTTTTATTGTTATTATAGCATATGAAAGCTTTACACTGTTTATAACTGAGTTTGTGGTGGGGAACCAAACAGCCAAACAGCCATTTAATATATCAAAAATCTACTTATAGATTTTTTTTTTAACATAATATACTAATAGAGTAATTTTAAACAAAAAAACCAAAAACAATAACCAATCTTCCATTATCATAGAATAAGAAAAAAAGAAAAAGAGGAAAAAAGTTTCAAAAGCAGCTTCAAGTCGAAAGCAAACCAAAAAATATTGTATAATATATTATGTATGTTGTATATATGGTAATGGAAATTTTCCTTTTTTTTAAGAGATGAAACACATAAAAAAGCACAGCCATTACCCAAAGTAGCGGGTTCCCCAAAAAATTGCGGGTAAAATTCTCTAAGGCCCAAGGAAAAAAAGGGGGAAAGTACCTAATTAATCTAAGAGGTTAATTAGGGATCGCTCATTGTCAATTTCTTCGTTCAAAGCTCCAGCTCTCTCTGCATCCTCCTTATATTCTCATATGATGTCGCTTCTCTGCCACTGCCTGCCGCCGCTGGTTTGCTGTCGTCGCCATTTTCTGCTGCCGCCTGAAATCAGCTATTCACACTCTTGGTAAGCGTTCTCTAGAGCTGAAATTTGTTACAGTTCACACTCTTGGCATTAATCTCTATGGCTGCTTGTCACTCTTTTCTTGTTTTTCTAAGGGGTGGAAACAGAGTTCTTCGAAAAAGTTCGAGAAAAATAAGACACATACAAGAAAAGAAGTCTGATTTTCCTATACTAGTAATATCAAATGCTCCATCATTTGAGAAAAAATGTCCTTTGTTTGTGTTGAAGCATCCCTAATTGTTTTGGCTATTCATTGACTTTTATTGCTAGTATATAAAACTGCATATACTCCTTTTTCCTTTGACTGTGTTTGGGTTCTCCGTGATATTTTGCCTAAATGACAATCGGCAGCCTTTTAGAAGATTTGAATGTTTGTTTCTTTTAGGAGATTATTCTTTTGTGCTTGCAAACAGTTAGATTATATTATATTGAAAAAAGTGTAATTGACACTTAATAGAGCTATTTCAAATATGATCAATTAGATGATTTGCGTGGCGTAATTTAGAAAAGAGAATTAATTGTTTGGAAATCTTGAAGAGTACTTAATCAAAATCAGATTTGGTTTTATTTTGCCATCCGTGCTAAGTGGTCTCGTGTCAAGAATGTTTTTGGCCCTGTTGCGGTGGCGGATGTCCCTAGCACGGTTTGGGACAACTGCTTAGAATGGTTCTTGAGCTTGTGATTGTGTTGTTTTTTCTGGTCTAGTTTTGTTTTTCTGTTCTTGTTTTTGTTAGCCTTTGTTTTTGTTGTGTTTCTCCCTTTGTTGGGGCCACGCTTTTTGCTTGTTTTCTTCATGTGGTCTTTTGGTCGTTGTTTCTTGTTTTGCTCCTTTGGTGTTTTAGCCTGGGAATTCTGAATAAAATACTCATTTGGCAAATATATATATATATATATATATATATTACATGTTATTCATCTGTGGAGAAAAGTTACAATATTCTCCCTGACATTCAACTGTAAAATCAGTATGCAAATAAGTACAACCACTCTGTTAGTTTTCGGTATCTGTAAACTCAAAGGAATGACCAAATTATCTTGCTCTTTCTTACATTTTCAAATATTTTCATTGAGAATGAACAACTTTTATTTTGGATTTGTGGTAGATTGATGCCTATGAGACTATTGTTGTGGCTTTGATCTTGTATTTGTTTTTCTTTTCTAAATTGTTTTGGCACTTTTGTGGTTTTGTTTTGTTTATTTTTTTGGAACTTCTTGAAGGTCCTAGTTTTTGTATTGTTCCACTTATAATTTCCACTCGTTATCTTTAGCAGAAAAAGATTTTATAGAAATTGAACTCCCTTCAATCCAAAATCAACCAAATTAATTAGATTTTAAGGTTTGTATGTCAAATTCAGTTTCATTTTTTTATTTTATTTTATATATTTATATTGATGATTTATAATATTTTTCTTGAAAAAGGTTTTTTATTATGTCATCTTCACAATGTGGAAATGAGCACAATGAAAATGACAGAAATAAAAAGAAAAAGGGAATGTATACTAGGAAAATTACATAGAAGAAGCACAAGGAAGCAGATGGTGGCAAGCTAACAATACAGTTTGACAAAGTGACATCAAGCGCAATTGGTCACAATCACGGAACATGGGCATGTGATTTGTAACCAACTTACCGGTTCGATGTGAAGTACCTTTCAACAAAATTGAAGAAAAAGTGAAAGCCCCCATTTAAGATGGGATGCTTGTGAGTGTATCTTCTTTGTTTGTTTGCTTTTTCTAATGTTAACTTTGTGCTTATTTGTGTTATCTAGGATCATAGTGAATGGTCCATGTCTTTAGTAGTTAGTACTGGTGTGCGCCTTTTAGGTTTTATTTTTTTGCTCTATGTGTGTTTTGCTATCTATTTGCTTTTGTTTGTATTCGTAGTTGTGTTGTGTTGTTTCAGTAGCGCCTTGTAGGCATTTTTCCTTCTTACTGAAGAAGTTCATTCTAAAAAAAAAAAAACATTTTTTCTTCATATATATGGAACTTAAATATTGAATTCTAATACTTTTTAACTTTTTTTCCTCTGCAGGAAAGATTTAACTTCAATATGACACCGGAGATCAAGAAGGCAATGGAAAATCAAATAGCAAACTTACACAGAACTTGGCGTTCTACATTGCGTAAACACTTCAAGGACGTTCAAGGAGAAACGTATTTAGAAGTTGCAAAGAGTATTCTCCATAAAGACATTATTCATTTAGAAGATTGGAAATGGCTTTGTGATTATTGGAGTATTAAGTAACAAATAGTAAGTCTCAAACTTTTTGTCAGGTGTTTTAGAGATTTTTTTTACCTTATTCTATATTACTTTTCATAATATGTAATTTGTGTCCTTAGGAGCTGGCTAAGGAAAATGCAGATAATCACGCAGCAAAGCAAAATTGCAATAGGAAGCATGGATCGAAATCCCATGCTGTGCATCGTGCAGAATTGGTATGCAAGTCTTCCATTAGTTGTATGAATTTAATATCACTTATATTTATTACTCTAATTAAGAACATTGCTACAGGTTGAGACCAACCAATTTGCAGGTGATATTGAATATTTTCGAATGATGCATACCAATCACAAAACAAAACAATGGTGTGACTGACCCATTAGCGGAGCAAGAATATGTGAACGATTGATTTTAAGTAATACGCTTGCACTTTTTGTAAATCAAACAAGTTCTATGTACATTTTTTTTGTAATTATAATTTTTTTTTCTAGAATGATATGTTGGCTCTTAAAGATCTGCAATCCCAGCAACTGTTGATGTAAAACCTCTTACACAGGAAGAGATAGTTCAAAAAGTACGCAAGCCTCTCGGGATACATCAAAGGGAGGGGCAAAGTTTGAAAGGATCTTCTAGTTCTTATAGTGGAAAATTTGAGAATAATGAAGTGGTCATGTTGAAGACAAAGGTAGCGTCTTGTCAGAGCCAAGTAATAGCATATCAGAACCATTTTGCTACATGTACGTTCTACATTTAACAATTAACCACTAAATTGAGCATGTGATTTCTTGGAATGTGCTTTCCTCAATCTGATCCAAATGCTGTATTTCCTCCCCCTCTGCCCACCACAACAACTTTCGTGGTAGGATGATGATAACCGTGACGATGATGATGATGCTTATCACCTTGTGCTACGTAGAGACCCAAATTATTAGACATTGTTTGAACCTTTAATTTTATGTATGGATTTATATTTTAGAATTCTACTTTCATATACTAGTGTGGATGTTGATAATATGCTTGAAATTATTAGATATCTCTTATTATTAATTAGTATTAATTATCGAATTTTTATTAGTATTTTCGTGATTTATTATTAATTTATATTTAAAATAATGATCATAGGTTCAAAAAAAGTAAAAATATTAATTGAAAACAAATTCAGTTTTAAAAATAATTAAAAGCAATTTTGATTTAAATGTCCAAAGACCTGGTGGCATGTGCAAGTTTTTATTTGAGAAACTACCGACGCTAATGGGCATCGGCAAATTTTTAAAAATCTAGTCTTTTTGAGAACTTCTTAATGCCAAAATTGTGTCGGTAACTTCTATCTAACTTAGTGATACGTTGACCGCATTGCTAAGTGTATTTTAGTACGATAACTTATCAACACCTTTAGCAATGCTAAGAAAACATTAGGAAGCAAATTTTCCGATGCATTCAAATAATTTTCGATGTAGTCAATGCGTTGTAATTACATTTTTTCTAGTAGTGAGAGTTGGATATTTTATACATGACAAGACTATAATGAGATCTATGTTCAATTGAGAAGGCAACTTATTTTTAGTTGTTGGCTTATTTTGATTCTATGACAGACACAATAGTATGGTAGACCTAAGAGTGGTCGCACACTAGACTGGACCTAAAGTTAAATTGGTTTAATAATAATTCTATTTTTTTAATCAATTTTCCTTGATAATCATTTGTGTGTCATTTTAATCCTGAAGTGGATTAATAACTCCTTTTTTATAGCTCGTATATTTTGATATGCCAAAGGTAGGAGTTTCAATGATCGAAGGCTCTATTATCGGTAAGTTAGAGATGTAATCTATTTTCAGTGAGAGCATAATCTATGGACATGGAATTCATAGCTCTATAAAAAAGAGTCAATGTTATCCCTTCAAGGCATTATTTGGGTATTGGAAAATATAACGAGGCCTCGGTCATATGGATACATATGGTAATTAGATGATATTCTTTTTGTATGTGTTATAATAGGAATGATTTTTTCAATGGTGAAATAATGGAACTTTGAGATAAAATAATCTAAAAGTAAAATAGAACTAAGTCCTTCGTCTAATTATGGATAATCTATAAGGATATACGTAATATGAGAGGTTATAAACAACACTTGTATGTTAGGAGTATATGCGAGTTGGACCATTGGGTGCCAATGCTAGCTCAGGAATTCCTTTATCACAGATCTTGCAAGTTAGGATTACCACCGGTAAGACGAAAGTATACGTGAGTTGGACCATCGAGCTTGATGGGACACATATGCCATAGTCTCGTTGGACAGCTAGTGGGCGCAGACCCACTAGGGTGGTTGGTGCCTACATCTTTATTTTCTAAAAGAATTAATTATTTAATTAATTTTGAAAAATAATTATTCAAATTGGTAATTAGGTTTTTGAATAATTAATTATTTAAATTTGTATTTAAATAAATGCTTTACATCCTAGTTGAATTTGAATTTTGGATAAAGGACAATTATTCACAATTATTCAAATTAGATAATTATTTTGGATAATGTAATTCTAATTTAAATTAGAATTGTTTAAATTGGAGTTATCCTAAATAATGCAAAGAATTACAAACCCATACATTGTGATTGGTTGAAATTTTTGAGATAATCCCTCCTAGAGGGTGGCTCCAATAGCATATGAAGTAGAGAGAAAATTATCTCCTAATTCTGATAGACTTCTGACTCTTCCTACTTCTTTTATAAATAGAGGCCTTTGGTCTTCATTTATTCTAAGATTGACTAAGTGCAAATTAGAGTGAAGAGCTTAGCTTACTCATCTTTAGTAATCCTAGTTCTTAAGCACTTAAGTAGTTGGAAGGAGTGTAGCTATGGTTGAGATTTGCCAAGTTGTGCTACCCACATAGACAACAATCTAAAGGAAGAGAATAACATTGAAGATCTGACAGTAGAGATCCCTTCTTGAAGAATTGTTTAGTCAAAAGTGTTGTTTCTATTTTTCAACTGCTATACTAAATTAGATTTAATTTATTGTTTATAGCATCATGAGTTATTTTCCTAGGTGTTTCATAAAGTTTTTAAAATTTTGTTGCCTTACCGAACCAATTTTTCCAACAGCTTAAGCCATCAAGGAAGATTTGGAGTTGAACCTCCTTTGAAAAGCCACGATTCAGAAAGTTGAAAAGCAAGTTCATGTATTGCCACCAAGAACCATGAAAAAGCTCCGAATCTTGTTAAGCTAATCACAATAGTACTTGTCGAATGACCATCTTCAAGTACCTTGCACAAAAACTTTTGAATAAAAAACAAAGACAATAAAAAAATAAAACAAAAACAAATAAAAAATACCCAAATTAATTTTAAAGCTAATTGGTATCAATATTAACTAAAATTAAATGATAATCCTTGGCAACAGTGCCAAAAACTTGGTAGACTCGTGCAAGCATACACGATCACAAGTAATAAAGTGATCTGGAGTCCAGATGTTGATCCTATAGGGATTGTGTTAATTTTACGTTAATTACCGGAATTGATTAACTCTAAGATTATTTGGATGGTAGGCCTGGTGAGAGCACCAAATTTACCTTACTATAAAATGTTATTGTTAATAAGTGTAGTGATGAGTAAGAATCGTTCCTGTGGATGATTGAGTCTAATTAATTAGTTATTGGCACTAAAACCTAAGACAATAAAACTAAACACAAAGTGGGGTTTTGGATTTAAACTAAATTATGAAATAAAAGATAACATAAGAAAATAAAGTGAAATAAAACAATGATGATAAAACTAGTTGAGGGATCATTTGCTCCTACTAAACAATAACCATACAATTAATTACAGAATTATTCCTAATTAACTATCGAAACTACCAACTATAAATAGCAATAAGCTCTGTTATCCCAATCTTTCCTTAGTTTGTATATTTAATAAGACAAGCACTCTATAACATTAAACAACCTAGAACAAACTCTCTAGATTTAATCTAATGGAAGCATTAAGTTGAGAAAGATAGGTTGATCAAGGTAACAATAACACAAGCTCAGATTATTTAACCTAGGTTATGTGCCACATGCAATCATACGAAAACTTGACAATAATTAATGACTATAATTCATTACTAATGATTAGAATAATAAGACAATTACAGATCAAGCATTCCAATCTTGCAATAGAATATTTTCAAGTCCTATTTAGTTGACTGCTCAAACAAAACAAGAAAATAATAATGAACACTAATTATAGAAGAACATAAATAATCTTAATTGGACAATTAAAAAATAATTCTATAAATTAAACATAAAAATATGTTTAGAGTTTGAAATCTCCTTTAACCACAAATAAAATTAAAATAAAAACATTGAAACAAAAAACAAAAAAAAAAAAAAATGGAAAGAAAAGAAAAGAGAATAAAAAAAGAACTAGGCCACGTTTTCAAGAATATCTATGCAGGCGATCCTCTTCTAAGCCACCATTGATTCTCCTCTATTTCTTTTTCTTCTTTTTTATCTTTTAAGACTACTAAAATCTATGGGAAGACTAATATAAACTGCTTGAAAAACTTATGTTCTAAAGTAGGTATTCATATGTTTATGATTGGAAGTTGAAAAATAGGTAAGTAGGGTCGAATTAGGTCATATCCAAAGCCAAAAACTCACAAAATGTATGGGGGCACTGAATCTTCCCTCGTGGCTGCATGTTATGCATAGTTAGGCTTTGGATCAAACGTTTTGTGCATAGGCCACATTTCTTCTAGTGCTGCCTCATGCTACTGCGAGCTTTATTTAGTATATATTTGTATTTCTTGCATATTAGGTTCTTTTCCAATTGTCAAAGTTCTCTCCGTTAAGGTTTTTATTAAGTATCATATATAATGAGTTATATTTAACATTTCTATATATAACATGTATCAATAATAAGCAAACATAACAACATTCAGTAATATAAACATATAATAATGCGAGTATGTCTATGTGCAAACTCTTAAAAACATATACATTACTACGATAATTCCTTGTCCTATTCATGTCAACTACCTAGCTACCCGAGAGGGGGGGGGGGTGTGGGGGGTGGGGGAATTGGATTTTTTTTGAAACTTTTTACAATTATTGGAAAACTCTAGATAAAAATTGCTTAAGGTGTAAACACACAATCAACAATAATGAATAATGTAGACAATTAAAATGCATTAAAATAAAAGATTAGGGAAGAGAAATGCAAACGCTATTTGTAATGGTTTGGTGAAATGCCTAAGTCTACTGTCATCGAGCAAAGCATCACTTGACCTCTTGCACTATTATGAATGTCTTTTTAGCATGATCACTCCTTGTATAATAACGGTGACTTGGTCTACTTGAGGCTCACCACAACTTTTTACAAACGTCAATTTTTCATGGAGATTGGCTAACCATGAACCTTCAATTTATAAGGCTTGAAAACCTAAATACTAAAGGGTATGTTTTACAAGAATTTTGGATCATTCACAAAATAAACTCTCCAGGTGTAATTATAGACAATGTGAAGCTTAAATTGGAGATGTGAGCAACTTTCAAAGAAGTAAATTGAAAATGTAAGCTCAAGAGTGTGTATATAGAATGAATGCTTTGAAAACAATGATGTATATAGAATGAATGCTTTGAAAACAATGAAGGAATGCTTATAATTGAGTTCTTAACCTTTGCATAATGAATTGAGGTGTATATATAGCCTCCACGTACTCATTTATGGCTTAAAGAATCAATTTTAGTCACAATAACCATTGCAAATGAAGTTTTAACGGTAAAAAAAAGTAGTTGTTTTAAATAGTTCGATAGGACAAACAATGAGTTTGGTAGGCCAGAAACTCCAAACAGCCATCTGATCGGTAGGCCAAACTTAGACCACCGGTAGGCCATCAAAAACTTCTTTTCAAACCCTCAACATCGGCAGGCCAAAATAGAGTGTTCAGTAGGTTGGTTAGGGCCATTGGTTGGCCGAACTCAGGGGTTTGCTTGAGTTTGGTAGGTCATCCAAGGCCATGAAGGCTGCCTTTAGGCACTTTCTTCAGGAAGCTGAAATAGGGAATTCGGTAGGCCAAACCTAGGGTTTGATAGGCCGATCCTAAATGGTAGGTAAGTCGATCTGCCTTGCTCAAAAATTTGCAGGGCATGTTTTCAAAATTCAGTTCTTATAAAACTTGTTTGAGTGATTTTAGTCTACATTTTGAACAACATTTAAGTAGAAAAACAATTTTAGGATTTTGAAACACATATGCAACAAGATTTAAAAAACTTTGTGAATGCAAATGTATGTGTGTGAATTGAGCTTGCATAGTTTATTGCCCACTTACATAAAGACTTAAAGCAAATGGTAACTTGTAATCTTCAAGTCTTCGTGAGTCTAATCCTTGTTGCGTCCATAGCTTACAAATTCTTGAACATGTTTCATTTGATTTTGCTTAAACTTGAACTTTGCAAAACCCAAGAATTTCATTATCTAAAAAATATATTATACAAGAATTGTGTTTGTTATCATCAAAACAAGTTTAAAAGTACTTTGTGAAACCTTGGAGCTAATATTCTCCCCCTTTTCATGATAGCAAAACAATTTTTGATTGTCTTGACATATAAACATAATTTACTCCTCCTTAATATGTGCATAAATTCAAAAAAGCATAAGTTGAAGAGTAAATCAATACTCCCCCTTAATTGAACGCTCCACCTATCAAATAGCTTGCTTTACCAAAGATAAAGTTTAGCAAAAATTATACAAAATTATCAATCTCGTCAAATAATCAATATATATATATATATATATATCCAAAGTCACAAATCACATCAAAACATCAATATATATAGCAAGAACCACCATCCTTACTCCACAAGCAAAAAAAAAAAAAAAAACACAGTCATTTCTCCTCAATCAAATCAATAGCATCAATATATATCAAGAACCACTAGTCTTACTCCACAAGCAATCAAAAATACAATTACTTGCCCCCTTTTGTCATCAACAAAAGGCACAAATATAAAATCAACTCAGAAATTCATATCATTAAACCAGAAAATTATAGTCAAATTCAAATCACTGAAATAAAACACAATGAGATTAAACACATAAGAACATTAAAATATAAAACATAGGAGTGAGTCATGGATGACAAGAGGAGTCGCCATCGAATTGCATTTGTCGAAGGAGTTGGAGAATCTTTTGTTGGTCGGCTTCAAGACACTCTTGAGCTTGCTGAAGTGAGAGAATGTCTTGACTCATCCTCTGTTGATGCTCATATAGCTGACGAAGAGTAATTTCTTTGCCTTCGTCTTGTTCTTTGGTATTCACCATTTTAGCTTCTTCTTCTTGTTGCTCGTTTTGAGGGGCTACTTGATCTTCAGCTTGCACTTATCGACCATGAGTCTTTTCAAAGCCCAATTTGTTAATAGTTAAAGCACCAAAAGCAAGATAGGGCTTGAAGCGGGTGATGTCTTTCTCATCATTGATGCAATTGTTAAAATACTTAACAACCTTTGTAAGAAGCATTCTATAAGGCAGTCTAGTGCTCCTTTTTCCTTCGGCTACATCCATCATCTATCAAAACAAGAAAAGAGGTAAGTTGATTCAAGTTCAATAAGGAGGCAATAAATAAAGTGGAGGTTTAAAAGGTGAACTTCGTCCATATGGCTACCTCTAGGTAAGATGTTTGTAGTTATGAGCCTTTGGATAAGTCAACTTTTTGGTGGGAGAGAGGAAACTTTAGCCATATTCTCTGGACCATAAACCTACCTTTTAACACATGAACATCATCACCCCAAAAGGTATTTCTAAAATTTCTCCTAAAATGTCTTGGGTTAATTCAATAGTCCTACCCTTAAGTGTTACCAACAATTCCAAGGGTGTTCAAAAGACCATTCCATTTTAGCATAAAACCTCATAAATATCCTAGGGTATGTATCCTCTCTTATAGACATAATTCCCTTTCATTTCAACCTATCAAATAATTCCTCAATTCCAAAACTAGAAAAATCATTAAACAATACTAGGCTTTCGTTAATGATTTTCTTACCCGAAAAGAATTTCACAAAATTCTCATTAGAAAATTCTTTAGGGATTACCTATTGGCTTGATTGTTTATGAGCCATGGATTTTCTGTGCTTGAAAGGGCGTGAACTTGAAGCCATTATGATGTTGATAGTTGAGAGCCTCAAAATTGAGAAGAAATTGCATAAAAATTTAGATTTTTGAAGAGGGAAAGAGCTAGGGCATGGATTAGAGGAGAAAGAGAGTGAAAAATGATGAACTCTTGAGATTTTTATGGTGAAATTGAAGAAAATCAAGATAAGAACACTAATCTTAAAAGAAAATCACAAGACTTTGGAGTATTGAGGTTGGGCAATGATTTTCGCAGGTTTTAGAGTGAGAACAACATGGGAGAGAGAAGAAATTTTGAAAAAATAGGGTTTTTGTCGAGTTGGGGGCACTTATACCCCGATAGATTGGTAGGCTAATGCTTCAAGCCAAAAACCCTTTAAAAAATTCACAAAATTCTTGAATAAAACTTAGTTTTAAAGCATTAAAACGTCAAAAATCATTCAACCATCATTCCAAAAAATAACACTAATCATTTAAACACAAAATGTAACGCCCATCATTTTCTTCAATGGACACTTATATTAATTTAACATTAGAATGTGATATTTTAAGTGTTATTATTATTTATGTAATGTAAGTTAACTTTTTGTTAAGCAATGTCATAGGTGACGACCACGAGGGATCGATATGCTCGGGTTGTTCATGTCAAAAATGATGATAAGCAACATGTATTTATTTATTTAGTTTAAATGTTTTAGCATGTCTTAATTTTACATTCTTGATGATGCTCTAAAGTTATATATGCCCTAGAGTTGTATTCTTGACAAGACATAAATTTTATTGTATATTTTCTTTTTTTTATAACATTTATGATGTCATGATAATTACATGTGTGACATTTTTTTTATTATGGCATTAAGAAACTAGATACTATAATGCTCAAAAGAATAATGTGTAAATTAATATTTTTGGGATCATAGGAGTAAATATTATTGTTGTGTATAAATAATTATGTAGTATAATGATGTTATATTGCATTATTTATATTATATTATATATAACCATTTATACATTTTATATTATTATTTATATTATATTATATATTAAGATAAAGGCAAACATAAGATAAAAAAAAAAAGTTAATTGGAAACAAGGGCCGTTTAGTTAATAAAGAAAAGAAAAAAAGGAACCTAATTCGATTAGGATTACACTCATTTAGAAAAAAGGAAAAACCTAATTAGATTAGGTTTAGGGTTTTCTACACTTATCTAATCTCTTTTCTCTCATAAACCTATAAATATACCTTTAAGCCACCAAAGTCTTCATTCTCTTAATTTTTAGCAAAAAAAAATTCTCTCCTTCAACCCCTCTCAAATTTACATTCATAAGCCGCCAACATCTTTCTAATCCTCAAAGCCAAAAATTCATTACTCTTATTTTCTTTAAAGTCAAAGTAGAAGGAATTCTTTTTGGAGATTTTGTGTGCAAGTTTTTGTATTTGTTAAAGAGAACATATGAATTTAAGGTATGGTTCAAAGGTTTTCATAGTTTTGAAGTTTATGATTGATGTATATTGTTTTGTGACAAACTTTGTTAGAAAATTGTTCTTTTACGTTGTGAATGTATATGCATGAATGCTTGTATGAAAAATAAATTATTTGTTTATTTCTTTGATTATAACAATGTTATTTTATGGTTGAAAGCATTTATGCTCAAATGATATCATGACATTTTATGAAAATAAGGTTTTAAAATTGGAATGTGATATGAGAATTTTAGAGTTTTTAGTTAGTCTTTAAGGTTGCCAATAATGTTTTAAAATCAAATGATTTTATTTTGCTGTGATTTTTGGATATGATGTGTATATATATGTTAGGAATTTCTAAAATTTTTTATAAATTTTTGTTCAAAATATTTTTAGGGTTATGAGCTTTTAATTAAACTGCTCACGAAATTTTATTTGTTGATAGATTTGTATTTATGTATTTTAAAGTCAGTTTTATAGGACAAAAAGTGTCTTTTGATTTTGTAAAAAAACTATAAATTATTGTCGATATGTTAACTAAATGTTTGTAAATTTTTAGCTTCATATCCTTATTATATTTTAAGATAAAATTCATTAATTGCCAAGTACTCAGTGGTTATAAATGTCTGCCTGATATGCTCTATGTAATTCATGAAATGATAAATCATACTTTTAAATGTGTTTTGTATGATTTATTATTTTTCTAATTTATATGTTAAGCATGTCATAAAAAAATTTCAGAACATATCATACATATTTGATTTTATAAAAATGTTTGAATGAAACATGTTTACTGTTTCATATGTTTGGTTTTAATATTAAATCTGAATTCAAACGTGTGTTTTGAACTACTCTGAATTTATTTGAAGTTGAATTTTAGATATGTTATTATTTTATGTGTTTATTATGTGTATTAATTTTTATAAATTATTTTATAGAATAAATAATTTAATCCATAATTTTCAATTAGGACTACTCACTACTCAAGCTTTGCAAGAGGATTTTGTAGTATTGATTATGTGGTTTATTTAACTTATCAATTGAAATTTTTATAGTTAAAGAAAAATTCTATAAAAATTTAAAAGTTATAAATATGTGTTAATTTTATTCTTGTAAATTTTCATGCTCTAATTGGACATAAATTGAAAGCCATAGGGTTCTGAATCCTTGAAGGTTAGTCAATTTTTATGATTGACAGATTTACTTGAATGTTTTGAAAATTAGAAAAAGGTATTTTGGATCAATATTTTCAAGAGAAGAAAATTTGAAATTATACATGTTAGTTATGTTATGGAATAATTTTTACACTTTATTCATGCTTATAAGTTGACTAATTTCTTTACATGATTAAAGGTCATATTTTTTGTCTTTATGTTTCTTAACTCTAAGTGCATGTTTGTGACTCAAAGATGCTTTGTTTCATTAAGAATGATGTATGATGATATCATATGATATTAAATGATATTATGAAAATGAATATTAATTTCATGTTTTATATGAATGATTGACATAAATACTCCAAAAGGTAAGCATATTAAGAACCACAACAATGTCACCCAATTTAAAGTTTAGTAAGCAAGCGAGTCAAGTAAATACATTCTCACCTGTAACATGATAATAGTTTATGAAAAGGTTTTGAGAATATGTTTTATGATAATTTTTAAGTTTATTTTTGCATGTTGTTTTTTCATGAAAACTCTTGTTGCAACAATAAGGTTTAACAGATGTTTCAATGACGAGGTATGTTAAAGGTGTATGTGTGTGTATATATATATATATGTATCACTTAACTAAGCATTGCACACTCTATGTTTATGTTTATGATGTTTCGCAAGGTTTGGACTTGTCATGTTTGGTTTGGAAGTAGCTACCCCACTCCTCATGACGGCGTGCCTATGATGTTAATGGTGCAACGCTTGAGCCCCTAAAGATAAAATAAATTATATTTTAATATGAAAGTCTAAATAAAAAGATATGTTCTATACAAATATGTGCCTTGTGCACTGCAATGATTACAATTACATTGTTGTGTAATGATTTTTATAAAATGTTTTATGTTGTGAGATAGGAATGTGTACTTACTAAGCTTATGCTTACTTTGTTTATATCATGTTGCAGATAAAGATAAGATGCAAGTTGATAGGATGGAGGACAAAGGCGGGCATATGTTTGGGAATGTTGGATTGGAAACGGAGTCATGTCATGAAAGGAATTTAAGCTCAAACAAAATTTAATATATTACATTCTATTTTTTTATTTGTTTAATACTCATTTTTATTTTGTGATATTGTCTTTTGAACTTATATTTTATTGAATATAATTTGTATTTTAGATTTTTAGTTTCTTAGGTTATTTATTAATAATTATCTTAATTAGTTATTTGATTAGAAGTTAAGTGTGCTTGCATTATATGTGTGAATTTGTATTTGTTAAATATTTATTTTTGTAAACTAAGTTTTTTGCAGTTGGTTGGTTAGCCGAATACCTTAGAGGTTTCGTTGGGCTAATCAAAGAGAAAAACTTAAATCTAATAAGTAGTTTTTTTAAAAAAAATTATATGCATGTATTCCTGGGATATTTCTTTAAGTGTTATTGATTGTTTTGAACTTTTTATCGGTAATTATTAAGTTTAACAGTAAAAATAACGTTTCTTGTGGTTTTTATAAGGGAGAGTTACACAAAATACATTATCAAAAACATAATATTATACAAAATACACATATTCATACAAAGTTTTGAGTGATGTGAATTCATCAATGATAATTAAGAAGCGACATCGATTTGTAAATAACATTATAAATGAAAATTTTTGCCTCGCAAGGGCTTAAAATTTTGTAAACAATAATCAAACAATCTAAATATAAATCTTGTGAAACATGAACATCAGTACAAACTGTACATTACAATCTACATACAACATATACACAATAAAATACTAAACCTCATTGAAAATACCATATATCATAAGGCACGTTCTTGATCATGACTGGTTCTACAAAACCTAAGAGGGACAAAATTCTAAAACAATAAAACGAGAGTGAAAGACTAAATTGCATTAGCTTTTGAAATCATAGGATTCGAAACTCTCAAAGACAAATAAAAAGAAATATTTGTAGATACACTTACCGGAATTGAACATATAATTTATTCAAAATTATAATAATAAAACACTTACTTATATGAAGCACGATTAACACCACCAAAGTGGCTTCTAGGGGTTTTCAGGACCTACCCCTTTAGACTCTCTTTGCACAACTTAAAATTTGATGGCTTTGTCCTTAAAACACATTTGTCTGATAGACATATCAAATAGCATTTGAAATGTCATTCAAAACGTAGAAGCTCCAAGAACACAAGAACCGAGGTTCTAATTTATTTGGAAATTCTTCTTGAAAATAATGAGAAGCTCGCTGTAGGCAAGTACCAAGATTCTGTTATATTTTTAAATTCTTATTAAAGACATATTTTTCATATAACTTAAAAAATATTAAAAAAGCAAGTTTTAAAATAATATGATTTAAAATCACATATTTTCAAATAATTTTGACAATGATAAAGAAACAATTCTTAAAAATGTTTAAGAATTACTACAGGCCAAAACAACTTTAAAATTTGGCAGCCAAAGGAGGGACAAAAAGATCCTATCTTGGTAATAGGATACTAACAAGGTTAGTGTTCGGGTCTAAAAGCAGAAGTTCAATATAACCTCAATTATGAGGTTGTTCAAGTAATAAAACTCAATGAATCCAGAGTCAATCCCATAAGAAAATGATATTGCAAAGGTCTAATATATCAGTTATATTATTTTTTGCTAAAAAATTTGAGAATTAAAGTTAATTTTATTTCTAATTTATTTACAATATTTACATATTTTTTACTTTTTCCATTTTTAGATTATTTTTGTGATTTTTGGAATTTCAACAATAAGAAATATGATTTAAAATTGAATGGTAAATAGAACTTTAATAGGTGCAATTAACTAGAAGATGGAACTTTAACAACAAGTGCAATTTAATTTAAAAGAAACAACAATTTTAACAAACACTGAGGATTCAAGGTTCAATTCTGACAATTAATTTAAATGCATTTTAGTTTTTCTAAATTTATTTATTAAAAATGTATGCAATATAACGTCATTTGTCTCTAATAAATCAAGAGTTAAGTATTTAATGTGTCAATTCATGTCTTTAATGCATCAAAAACTCATTTTAGTAAATATGTATGTTTTTAAAATTAACTAGCTAAAATTACCAACAAGATTTATAATTAAGTATTTATCATGCTATTTCCTATTTACGAATAATCAAAGTGTTCCTAAATATTACCCTTGTCAGCCTATGTTTATGATAAATCAAAACTTAATTTTACAAAAGTTTTAACCATGTTAATACGAAAATCAAAAGTTTTTTAAAAATAGTTTTCATATTATTACAACTTAGAAAACTTTGAAAAACTAAAAATATTTATCTTAATTTTGCCTAAATATCCTCTTTTCCCCTCAGCAAAAAGGAAATTTTAAAAAGTCATGTTGATGATAGAAACACATATATTTTTACTAAACATAACTATTTTACAACATAGAAATTAGAAACATTTTCCAAAATCATAAAAACTAAAATTTAGAAGAAAACTAACCTTAGAAGAGAGAAAGAAAAAAATTTACTCCAAACTATGGAGAATGGTATGCATTAAGTTGAAGGGAAGGGGGTATTTATAGTAGGGAAAAATCTACTATTTACAAGATTTTTATTTTAATTTATTTTTATATTATTTTTATTATTTTATTGGGATATTTTTAGGTTGAATATGCGTAGGATGCAAACTGAGTGATACAAAATTTTTTCGAATAATTATTATCAATAGCCCACGTTTATAATAATTAGATATGAATCTGATTTACAAATTCTTTTTAAACCTTTTTTTTCTTTTCATGCCTGAATTAAGCGTTCCTTATGTAAGATAGGCTATGTAATCCAGTTTAGTGCAACAAATGGATGTACAGGAACAGCATGTTTTGGAGCGGTCAAGTGTCACCTTTTTTATTTCTTTTTTTATAATTTCTTGAGAATTTGGGGGCCCTGTTTTCTCGTTTTTGCACCATTGTTCTTTTTTTTCTTATAAATTTCAAATCTAAAACAAAGAAAAAAAACTAAAATTAATCATTTTTCAAACATAATTTTTCCAATAAATAAAAATATTTATTTTACAATAAAACATACAAAAATTACTAAAAATAGATAAAAACTTCTAAAATTAACAAACCTTAGCATACATGCTATTTAAGACTTGGAATTATTTTTAGAAATTACTAGAAATATTATAGAACATATTCACAAACTCAAAACTTTTTTACGCATATTTTAATACTTAAAATAAAAGCACATAACATTATTTTTTTATGGTTTTGATTATTTACAAACTAATTAATTGTAAGATGCACAGAGATGATGCTAAAAATTATTAAAAATATTTTTAAACATAAAAACATACTAAAAATATATTTTTAAACATATTTTCACACAAACTAACTAAAATTTTAATTATCACACAAATACTATAATTAAGGGATTTAATGAGAAATAAAAACATAAATAAATGATTTTATCATTAAAAAATTTACACTTTTACTGTCTACTCACGCCCCCCCAACCAGCTTATTGTTAGTCTCGAGCAATTAAAGCGATCAAATATAAAACAAAATATATGATTGATTTTTCAAAAGCTTGTGACTCCTTTGCAAAATGTCCTTAGGGGTTGTTTCAAAATCATGGCTTAACATAAAAATGAAATATTGTTCAAGTTTATGGTTTATTTCAAGAGTATGTCTTATATTTAAGATAGATTTTCCGGTGTGTGTTTGCTATTCTATTACTAATCATTACATGCAATCCAAATAAATTTACAATAATATAAACTAATTTATTTTAAGAAAATCTTACAAGTTTGTTTTTCATTCCTCTTTATACTAATGTAGAATAACAATAAATTAAGGACCATTAGGACTTTATTCGGCTTGTAATGTAGGGCTAGGGTAACAAAAGGTAGGATGAAGGATAAATTTGAAGCTTGATTCATTTATAAGACACTTACATTATTCTCGGACCTTTGAAATATACAAATTATTCCCCAAGTAACAAACCCAGACTTAAGTAAACCTTCATTTGTCATCCACTTTTTATTCTTCTTTTTTTTTCAACTTTTATTTTTGATTTTTAATTTTTTTATTTTTTGTGTTGGTTTTTTCTTATTTTTATTTTTTATTCTTTTTTTTTGAATTTACAGACCTACAGAATAAATAAACTTGCTTCATAACCCTTCCCATCCTCCCATAATATTAACATAACCCAAAATACATATGAACCAACCATATGCCTTATGAGTGAAATGTAAAAAGAAAGGATATAGAATTATTAAAAAGGCTAAGCTACAAATTTGTATGTGACAAAGAGATTGGAATATTAAGCACAATGGGGTAACTAGGGATATAAATATATATACAGGTAAGCTTGGAAGGTTTAAACGATCTAAAGATTGCCTAAATTATGTCCTTATCTTACTATTATTTAAGATTTCACTTTGACAGGGATTCAAACAATTTATAAGATTTTATAAAAATAAACTAGATTATGTTAACATAAATAGTCTCTAACTTAGTATAACAAATTAGAGTTATAGATTAAGTGCTCAAATTTTGGGAAAAATCAATCTAAATATAAGGCTAGCACAAGAAACTAATGTAAGCTTAAACAATTTCTGAATTTTATAACAAGCCATGATATAACCATATTTTGTCATTGGACAAGAAGCACTTTAAAAACAAAAACAAAGAAAAAAATATTTTAAAAACACTTTTTTATGTTTTCAAATTTTTAATTTTTTTTTGTTTTTAAGATTTTTCAAGATTTAGTATTTTTAAATGCAGATGCTGACAAACTCAATAGAATGAAATATGTTATAAATATGATTAGGACACGTCTCAAGAATACTAAAGACTCCATAACTCAACTATCCTAAACATGCATGCATGCAACATAAAGAACATAAGCATAAATGAAAATATATGATAGAAGACAATTATGGACCAAATGAAGATGTTTTTCAAGACTAACTCCTTTACTCAGCCATCCCAAAAGTAGATAAGAATTTTAACAGTTTTACAAACAGCACACCGTTTTTTTAAAATTTTCAATTTTTTTAGGATTTTTTTAGTAATATGCTTGGTTTTAGAACAAGTCCCATTTTAGACATAAAATAGACTCAAACTTGAAAAATTTGAATATTGTCCTCAATGTTTAACAAGATTAAGTAGCAAGAGTAACAACATATATATACAAGAGCGGTTATTCAAAACACACAAAGAAAAATAAACATAAACATGTTATAGGTAAAACTAAAAAAATAAAAGAGTTTAAAGAGAAAGATCCAAATCACATTTCCATTTTCTGCAGAGCTTTAAAGTTGGAATGTTTGCCTCAGGAGTGATGGCTTGCATTTTCTTGAGCAATTCCTCAACAGCAGAGGTAGAGATAAAAATCTTTCTTTTTGACTCTACAAAAAAATTTTGATCCATAGCATTATCTAGAAAACTTGAAAGACCATCAAAAAGACCATTAACATTAAGCACACCTAATGATTTATTAAGAATAGCTAACTGATTTTAACTGGCTATGACAAATACTTCTTCTAGAGTTCCTAGACCTTCTAGTAAAATAATGAATAATTTGAGTGACGATCTAAATGATTAGGGATATTTTTTTACTACTCTCTCAATTCCTATAGTTTCAACACTCATATTATTTTGAATAAGAAAACGAGGGATAATACCTAGGACTTCTCCTACTTTGGCTCCAGCTGCGACAGTTTCCATTAAGCCAAGACTACTCCCTCCATACACAAGGTTTATCTTTTACTTAGCCAAGACTTGCCTTAAATGGAGTCAATACGCTTTCCTGAATTAGAATGACAAAATACACAAATGCCTTTGAAATTCAAAGATGATTGGGACGAGGACTCCATAATATTAGAAACTAAGACTCTTTTTTTTAAGATTTATGTTTTAGTTGAAAAATTTTTGCACCGCTCTAAGTAAAACTATAACGAGGAATTGGATATATTACATGATTGAGTGTAATCAAAGACAAATGGGCACGTGAAGACAAATGGAGATAGGTGTGACTTAATTGTAGAACTTTTGAAAATTTTACTTGATAGAAACTATTTAACTTTTGAAAAATAAAACAAAACTATACAACTTTTGACAAAATGGGATAAAATCAAAATGTATACGACAACCAAATACCTACCAAATAAGATATCTGACAGATAAGATAAAATATTAAAAGCAAATAGGTCAAACATAATAATTGAGCAAACAACTACTGTAACAATCACAAAAACAAAAACATTTTTTTTTATTTTTGTTTTTTTAATTTTTTATCAAAACTTATTTGAGATTTAATGAAAACTTTTGTTCATCAAAATGCGTCTCCAGAAAATCCATTACTCAGCCATTTTGATGATTTCTCACTAAAACAAATTCATATCTCAAATAATTTCTCGACAATTCTTTAAAAAAAATAAAAAAACACAAAACTAAAAACACTTTATAGATTTTTCTTCGAACTAAAGGGATCTTGAGTCTGCTTCCTATCTAATATTCTTACAAATGGAACAGTTGGGTCTTTTAATGTTAGATTCCCTAGACGACCTTTCTCAAAATGAAATTGTGGCCAAAGTTTTGACATATCCCCCCAAACATATCCACTTGGATGTAACTCTAGAGAAGCTCAAAGATCTTCCAAGTTCTCTTTTTTAAGACCATTTTTATAAAACTGAATCTTATCTTCTTTGTTTATAGACACATAACTAGGTGAGAGACACTTACTAAAACAAGTTTGACATGAATATATATTACTCTTTGATTCCATATGAAGGGCTCTTCTTTTGCTATCCTACAGACTTATAGCCATTCAAGGCAAACTAACATTATTTGCATAACAAGGACGAACAATACCTTCTCTATGCATTTTTACATCGTTTGGAAATTTAAAATGAGAAAGAACCGAAAGACGAGTGATTCGAGTTTTGTACTTCTTCCTAATTTCTTTTTGAGAAAGGGAAGGAAAGTATTTTTTCAAGTGATTATATTTAGGATCCATGATTTGAGAGAGAAAAAGAGATTCTTAAGAATGAATTGAATGCTTTGAGAGAAAGAGATTTGAATGTTTTAAGTGGATCCGAGTGCTTTTAAGCAAGTATTAAAAAGCTTGGGATTAAGAGAGAAAAGATTAAAGAAATTTTTAGAGGAAGTGTTTAAAGATCAAGGAAACTTTTGAAGGTTTTTTTGAAAATTTTTGAGAAAAGCTTTGAAGATTTAGAGAGAAAATAGAGAGAAAACGAGAGCTTAGAGAGAGAGAATTTTAAAGTGAGAAAGAGCAGAAAATTCTGGGCTTGAATATATAGTGACAATTTTATAGACAAAGGATGGTACTGTTTAACATGGGGAAACTATTCTTGCACGTGTGAAAGGTTATTTCTTGTACTGGGCTAAACAGAAATTGGGCTAAGTAATAGTAACCTAATGGATTACTAAACACACTAAAAACTAACTTAAAATATTTTTGTGTTTTTAATTTTTTTAATTTTTTTTGTTTTTTAATTTTTTTTGTTCTTTTTTAAAAATTTCTAAAACTAAAAAAATTTCATTTTAATCATTTCATTAAAGTTCATATCTAGAGGGTGTTGATACAGAGTACCAACTAATTAAAAGTTGATTATATCCTCCATAACCTCAACCACTTTAAATGAATTTTTGAAATTATTTTTTTGAATTTTAGGAAAGACAAAGAAAGTAAAAGATACAACACCCCAAAGCAATGTTATATAAATATAAACATATAATACAAACATTAATCTATAATTATGATTTAATCCTTAGAATAAAAATCGTCAAGTTTAATGACTCGTAGAACAGTTGCCTTAGACCTTCCGAAAAGATAGCACTCCCAATAAGTTCAGCTGCCAAATGCTTCAAAAAACCTTTTCTAGAATTCTTCTTCATCCATGGGTTCGTACATAAGTTCATCCATAGCATTATCCATAACTTCATCCTTAGCTTCTTCTTCAAAAACTTCATTTTCAAATTTAGGTTTAAAAATTGAATTTTTAGCTTCAAGAGTTTCATTAATTAAAACATTCATATGATGGTTATCAACTTTTGGTGGGACATTCAAGTCAAAGGAATTTTCCAAGACAACTAAAGGATCAACAAATGTTCTAGAATTATTGTCCTCAATAAAGTTCACTTCACACTTTTTAGAAGGAGATTGCACCATGCTAAAAATGTTAAATTCTGAAGTTATATTCCCAAAAGACAATTTTAGTACTCTAATCAAGGCATTGGAAGTTGCAAGAAATGGATGACCTAAAATGACAGGATTTGAACATTTAAATTTGCAACAGGTTGTGTATTTAAAACAATAAATTCTACCAAATAATAAAATTTATCAATTTGAACAACTCATCCTCAATAACATCTCTTGGAATTTTTACAGAACGGTCAGTTAACTGAAGTATGACAGATGTTGGTTTAAGTTTACCTAAACCTAACTATTGGTAAATAGAATAAGGCAAAAGGTTGACACTAGTACCAAGATCTAACAATGCATGTTCAATTTGAGTAATAAAAGAAATTGTGGGACAACCTGAATCTTTGAACTTAGGTGGTGAGTCATATTGAATGATGGAACTAACATTCTTAGTTAAAAATACAGTCTTAGTCACATTACGTTTCCTTTTAATTGTGCACAGATCTTTCAAAAATTTAGCATAAGATGGG
>CAMOHE010054801.1:6832-40262 GCA_946598075.1 Artocarpus hirsutus | reverse complement strand
CAAATGGAAGAACGCCAAGGAAAGAAGTTTTTTTTTTTAAGAAATACTATATGATTTTCGATTTGAGTATGTTTATAACTTTAAGGATATGATTTATAATATAAGTATAATTTTATAAATTTTGTGAATGTTTGTTTAATGTATTTTTATAAAGTTTTCTTCCGCATTTGAAGTTTTAAAAACTTGTTATCAAAAATTTTTTTTAAAGGTTCGGCCTGCCGACCATATTGGTCGGACTGTCGAAGTTTTTCAATCGGCCTGCCGGTTGTCAAGCATCGGCCTGCCGATCTTGTAGATTTTTGAAAACCCCATTTTGCAAGGCCTCGGACGGCCTGCCGATGGGTGACTTTCGGCCTGCCGGTTAAGTTCGGCCTGCCGAAGTTGATAGTTCGGCCTGCCGGCCGAGACATGTTCAAAGAATTTTGTCTTTTGTTTTTCAAAGGCCATTTAATTTAAATAATATTAGCAAACTATTTATACAATGACTATGGAAAAGCAAATTGTTTTAATTAAGAAAGATTATGATTTCTTATAAATTATATTTGTATATAAAAAAAAATGTATGTAAAGATCCTGGAAATGCTTTTCTAAACTATGATTTCAAATGTATGTTATTAATTACAATAGTTTGCTTCAGTTTTAACGAATGAATGTAACGTTATCTGTGACGTCCGGAAGGGGGCGTTACAGTAGTGGCCCAGCTGGGTTTCGGGACCTGCCCCCAAGGTCGTTCACCACACGACCCGATCTCTGATATGGCATCATGCCCTAAAATATATATATATATATATATCTCTTTGATTCATTATGAAATTCGTTATGAACATTTCTCAAGCAACCGTTTGTAAAGATATTTAAATAGAATCATTTCCCAATCTATTATTGAAAACATTTGATAAAAATTCATTTTTGGCTTAAATCATTTTGGAAATAGGGCTACCAAAGAAGAGGGGTACAAGTCTTACCTCAATATCCGTGTCGGTGTCCCACACCGTAATCCCGGTCCGCTATACGTTAGCTCTGCGGATCCACGCGTAATCCTAAATGTATAGTAACTTAGTCCATTAGTATCTAACCTGAGGTATCCTATGATACTAAATCATCTCATGGTGTCCTAGTGTGCCATTTAGGTTTATAAAATCATTTTATAAAGTTAAAATTTCAATCGGGGTTCAAAACAGTAAAAACAGGTGAAAAATCACAAAATTCTTCCTTGCTCGGTCGGCCTGCTGGTTTCCCTGGTTCGGCCTGCTGGAAGTCCATGTCCGGTCGGCCGAACATCTCCAGGTTCGGCCTGCCGGTCGGATGAATCCGGCCTGCCGATCCTTTGAATCCGGCCTGTCGAACATGAGGTTCGGCCTATCGATCTGGAAAAATTTTGAAATTTTTCACGCATAGGTCTCGGCATCCTGAATTTCAAATCTTCAAATCTAACCTGTTTTCTCAATTCCCAGGCATGGATAATCATCATAAACTATAGGAAATCATAATGAAACACTTTTTAATAATTTAAAACAAGTTTTAAACAACATTTTCTCAAAAATCCAAAAATAGAGAAAATAGAGAAAAAATAAAAAATCTCGATTCCAACCCGTTTTTGATGAAATAAAGTTTCAATTCTAGTTAATCTAAGTTACTCTAAGCTAGATCAAAGCTTTTCTAGACTTAAAAACTCTTAAATTTCAAAATGCAAGAAAATTTGAAAAAGTGAAAAAGTTTAAAAATTTTGAAAACTAACCTTAAATCGAAGCTTGAATCGAGTTTGTGGTTGCTCAATCGCGTTCCCAAGCCTTCAATCCACAATCCCGAAGCTTGAAAACAAATTTTATTTCAAAATTTAGAGAGAGAAAATGAGAGGGGAAGAGAGAACCGAGAGAGAGACGAGCGGTGAGGAGAGAGAGAGAAAATAAATAGAGGTAAAAGAAAAAACAGTTGTACAAAACTGTGTGCAACAATACACTGTTTTCAAAATCAAATTGCTTCATTGAAAATTAAATTAACAATTAAAAACAATTTAGAATAATTAAAAATCACTAAAAGAGTAAATTAACGCAAAGTTTCTAAATTTTCACAAAATAATCAAATTAAGTTCAAAACACTCATCATGACACACTAATTCACCATTTTACATTCTAATACCATTTAATCAACTTCGGGGTGTTACATATGGTACCTCTCTTCATTGAACTCTGACGCACCCCCCTCTCGTGGCCCAAGTCTCGACGGCTAGCCCAAAGGTGGCTCTAGGTTTGGGCTTGAAAGGATAAGGGGTAGCGCCACCAATCTCTAAAAATAAAAAAATAAAAAAAAATAAAAAAATAAAAATAAAAAAAAACCTTTGAACGGTACTTTGGGAAAACCTCAGCAGAGCTTTGAAAACGCCTTTTTTTTATGACTCTGTTTTTTTTTTTTTTTTAATACAGAAGAAAAGTTCCCAATGTTGAGTTTGGGAGACAACACAAGGATTATGTTTTTTGTATGGTATACGGCGGTGGGACCAGGGATCACATGCACCCATTGGAAAGGGTGAGAATTTGAAATTATTGGCAAATGGAATAATGCAAAGCGTCAAATTTGTTTACTTATCATAGAATGATGTGATCTTCAAAGTAGTCATCACATCGCTTTCATCAGCCCGCTTGTTTTTTTTTTTTTTTTCCCCTCCTTTTGGGGGAAATTCCTGGAAGAGTAAGGAAGAAATTTCTAACAGATTTAAATTTTTTTTTTTTTGAAACTTTGATAGTCATCAAATTCTGTAATGTTTACATAATATTGTTTGTGCTGCTACGTTTATAGATCAAGGGTATGTTTATTTTATGTATTCTTTGAACTCAATGGACTCAAATTTAAATTCGAGTATCAAGAATCCTTCGAATACACGTTTGTTTCCCTCAAAATATAAATAATTTGAGTATCAAGAATCTAAGTTTTCTGAGTTCTCATCCCCTTAAACTTTTAATACTTGGATATATTTGCTACAATAAAAAATAAAATTCCCTCTCTTATATTTGAGAAAAAATCTAAATTCTTCATTTAATATCCAATTGTTTTTTCACTGTGTTCCTAATGAAGACATGAATAAATCAAGATCCATATTGTATATTTTTAAGATCATTAACATTAAAATTTTATTTGATTTATTGATAAATCAAAAACTATTTTCACTACCTCTCCAAACACAAATTTCAATTTTATTCCATACTTAGATTAAAACTTAAATGCACATCCAAACATTAATTCGAATAACAATTCAAATCACAAACTCAAATCCTAATTTAAATCACACTAACTCAAATCAAATCACTAATTCGAATCCATTTACCAAACAAACCCTAAATGCATGCTCTTAATTTGTTTAAAAAGTGCTTATAAAAATAAAAATTTAAAAACAAATTGTTTTTCTTAATTCAACAAGTCAAGAAGCAACTTTTGTACTAAATAAGCTAAAAGTTATTTATTTCAGATCCTTCTAAACAAGTCTTATAATTTTAAAAGCAAAAGTGGTCTATTTTTGCAGAAATATTTTTTACACTTGAAGTGTTTTGGAAAATTGATTCAAACTTTACGAATATCATTCTTTCAACAAAGGAACAAAAATTAGCGATAACTGTATGATGCATGAACTTTATATGCATTTTATATTATAATAAAAGTATTGTTAATTGAATAATCAAACGTAATGAATAGGGTACTCTATACTAAATTTGTAATCATGCGCTTTTCACCGTTTTTCTTATTTAATTTATCAATTATAATCCTAAAGTTATTATGGTCTTGTACATCAAAAGAAAGTTTTCTTAAATAATAAAAATAAAGCTAAGCTCATGTCTAAGAAGTGAATTAGCTTATATTCAATCCTTATCTATCAATTAATAATTAATTTTCTAACTAAATTTTAAATAGTGATATTAACTAAACAAAATTTACTAAAATAAGATTTTGACTGAAAGTAGTTTCCTATTATTAGCATTTATCTTTAATTGAATTACTTCTTTCTTCTTATGTTATTTAAAAAACAAGGTTTCATGATTATTCTTCAAAGAATTGTGTGATATAATATAAAAAAACACCTTATTGATGTGACACAATATTAAATAAATGTCAAAACTTTATCAAATTTAATTAAATTATTATATTTTTAATGTTAAATATAACATTTGTTTAAAAGAATAGCTGGAACCCTTTTTTCATGCTTGAATAGTTTTTTAGCTCAAATTCTATAAGAGAAAATATTATAACAAAAATATTTCCAACCATATTTTTTCCCAAACAAGTTAGTATTAATATGATTTCACAAATTGCAACCGTCGGTGACTTCTTCATCATCATCATTATTATTATTATTTGTTTTTCCCAGAACAAATCAGTTCAAAATTTTTCAAATGCACACTTCGGGTTTGCCAATGCAAGTCCCCTACGTGGCTGAGAGTAGGCATAATCTTACTATGGATAAACGTGATTTTCTTTTTAAAAAATAAGGGTTAATACTTTTTGACTCTTAAATTATACAATTTGTTTATTTTGGCTTTTGAAATTTAAAACGTAATAAAACACACCGCTAAATTATTCAATTTGTCTTATTTTGGCCATTCCGTTAACAAAACCATTAAATATTAACGGACTTAAGTCAATAGTTTCACTTTTACTCCTTATTATACAACTTGTCTAATTTTGACCTTTAAACTTTAAACTATAACAAATCACACCCTTGAACAATGAAGCTTGTCCTATTTTAGCTATTTAATTATTAAATCTGTTAAATATTAACAAATTAAACTATATATAGATTTATTTGATCGATTAATTATAAATTAATAGTCAAGATTAAATCGTTTGTAATTGACTTCACACATGTTAGACTTACAAATAGGGATTTCACAAACAAAAGTACATTATTGTTGACTTAAAATTAATATAAATTTTAAGTTTTTTTTTTTATTTTGAGTCTAATTAAACGAAGTATTTTATATTATGTCATTTACGTAATTTTTAACCTTAAAATTTAGTCATAAAAATAACAAGTAAGTTACACTGTACTATCTACATGTCGTTTTTGTTAGGTACCTATATATCCACTTTTTTTTATTTATTAGTAATTTTTTTCACTTTAATTCATCTTAAACATATGATGGAGAAAATTTGATAGAACTTTTGAGCAAAAAGAAGTAAAACTTTTATCAACAAAATTATATATATATATATATATATATAAAAGAAAGAATAGCAAAACTTATGTAATGGATAAAAAATTTAGATATTATTATTTCAAAATATATGTTGAAAATATATATAGAACCAAAAGATCAAAATGGTCATTTGTTTCAATCCGTTAATATTCAATAGATTTAATTATGAAAGGGTCAAAATGAGACAAGTTTTATAATTTAAGGGTGTAATTTGTTATAGGTTAAAGTTTTTTAGGGATCAAAACAGAACAAATTACATAGTTTAGGAGTTAAAAGTAAAATTATTGGCCCAATTCCTTTAATATTTAATAGTTTTGTTAACGGGAGGGCTAAAATGAGACACATAGAATAATTCAAAGGTGTTATTTATTACGTTTTAAAGTTTACAGGCCAAAATAGGATAAGTTGTATAAATTAGAGGGCAAAAGTAAAATTAACTCAAAAAATAATAAAGTGTAAGTAGATGAAGAAAAAACATGTGTAAGCGTGATGAATATGGTGTTTGTCCTGAATTTTTAATCTCTAGTGGGTTGGACAAAACATGCGGACGTTCCTCATCCCTGCCACATATCCTGCCAAATCTAGCTGCTGGCAACTCTGCTGTTCTCTTGCATGAAGAAAATTTTATAACTACGTAAATCTTTATCCACAAAAAGAATAAATCCTATTTTCTCTCCACCTAGAATCTTATTAAAATTTATGTTTTATATTTTTAAGGGAAAATACCCAAATCACTGCCGAGATAGTCTTTTTTAACATCCAATTAGTCCGAAACCACGCGCTATATGCATGCAGATTTTGTTTGTTATATTTTTAAGATATAGTGATCCATAATAAGCGTATAGACACATCTTAAAATACATATAAATTTATAATGATTACAAAAGAGAAAAATAGAGAGGAAGTTATAATATTATGTAAATTAAAAAAAGGAACAAAAAAAGAATAAGAAAGAAAAATAAAAAGAGGATGAAAGAAAGAAGAGTTAAAAAAAAAAAAGATGAGTAATTATTTCTTTAAAAATCGTTGTTTGTGTTGTCTTGACAAAGTATATGTTGTGAATGAAATTTAAAGAATAGAAAATAGTTTTCAACTAAAATTATTTTTTTAAAAATTTGGAAAACAATTTTATAACCACATAAATCTCTATCCAAAAAATCTTTGTCTTATAATTTCCTCTCCGTAGAGGATTTTATTAGAATTTGTGTATAATATTTTCAAAGGAAAAGCTACTCAAATCACCACAAGAAATCACTGCAAGAAATAGCGTTTAACATCCAGCTAAAATCTAGAGAGTCCACTGCTATAAATTAGAGACTAGAGTATGCCCATTTAATGATATTTTATGGAAACAAAATCATCTAATGTACTATAAAGATAGCACAACAAGAAATTCTTGATCTTTTTAGGAGAGTAATTTTTAAATATTAAATTGGCCTAACACCAAAAAATTTAGTCATATTTAAAAACAATGTTACACCTTTTCAATATCTATATTATGCCAATAATTATTGCCATGTTACGTATGATTTTCTCTTCTAAATATTACATTGAGGGACTTCCTACAGTCTCACAGAAGCGCCACTAGAAACCTTGTATATATACAGGTTTGTCTACGGTCCGCTCCCCCCAAAAGGTGCAGACTATCCACACCAAATTAACATTCTTTTATAGGCAAAGTAACATTATTTAAAGATAACATCAAGTTTTAACCATCCAATATTATCATATATTTTGTTCTAAAATAGGCTGTAAACCATATCTTTAGTGTGAAAAATTTAAAATAGCTATGGTTTTTTGTAGAAATATCGCGACTCTATTTAAGAACCATAGTTTAAAATGAAGAATTTAACCACAAAAATAAGTTCAAACAATTAGTTTAAATTAAAATTCTCAATTCAAGCTCATTTTGAATATACATAAAATTTGTTTCTCGTTTATTTTTTAATTTGGTGTCTTCAATTTAAATATATGATATATATCTTATTTTAAAACAAAATATAAAACAATATTAAATAATAAAAACTTGATTTTATTTTTAATATAATATATTGTTATTATTCTACAAAAATCTTACTTCACATGGAAGAATATTGCTGTGGTGCGAACCAGGTAAGAACGGTAGACCTGACTTATACACACACACACACACACACACACACACACTTCTTGTGATGACATAAAGGCGGCTTCTTTTTTTGGATGAATCATGCCGCTGATCATTTATTGTTATTATTATTATTATTATTTTGTCTCTTCTACAAACTTATCGGCTCGTGAACGAGAAAATAACAAAACTAATCCACGTCTCCGCCAACACAAGCTTGCGACGTGGTGTTTTTCCATAAAATTAAAAAGTCCAAGTTCGTGAGTTCAGTCTCACATTGAACAGAGTTGATAGTAGTCATTCATACCTTGAAAGAGAACATTAACAAAGCGATCAAATAATTATATTTTCATTTATAGAAAAAAAAAAAGAGTTATTAATTGTTTAGTTGGGAAACAGAAGTGCATGGAGAGAGACCGGTGTCAATTACATGAATTATTGCCCGACAGATTGGTCAGAACTGCTTCATTGGTTTTCTTGATTGATTTGAAAACATATAGTTGTGCGTGTGTGTGAGCGCGCGCGCGCATAGACCATACGGCACTTGACGCCATAATGACATTTACGAGGCACAACACTGAATGAGCTGTTTTTGTTGACTACTCATAACCTAACCTTGTACTCGATTAATGGGTGTTTGATAAAGCGGTAAAAACTGTAGTTTTTACCACAAAATCAGTTATAAACAGTAAAAAGTTCTCACATATTACAGTAACAATAAAAAAAATTGCTACAGTGTAAAGTTCTCATATGCTACAGTAAAAGTGGTTCTCACCACTGGTTCCCACCACCTTCCAAACACCCTATAAATTAGTTCACTTTTTATTTTTTTTATTTTTTTATTTTTAAATAATATAAAATTTTTATATATTAAAACAATAATAAAAAAAATTTTATAAGATAAAATTGTTATATATTATAGTAAAAATTATTTTAATCAATGATTTTCATACTCTGTCAAACACTCTATAAAGAATGTGAATATTATCTAATTTGCTTAGAAAGTTGTTCTTCTATTGAACGATTAACAAAGCTGCGTATTAAATATGCTAATTAAATTCAAATTGATAACGATTTATGTTTATGCAAAACCATATTTGGAAGATGTCTAAAGTTGTATTCTTTTGTTATTTTTGCAAATGTCTTTGTTCTCTAGCGAAAAAAAGGGGAAAATATTGAGTGGTCAGTTTGAGTAGTATTTGCTTTGATGTCTTCATTTTTCCCTCTAAAAGGAGTATCCTTAAGTAGTAAAGTCCTGTTTGACAAGACTGTAACCTTTATAGCCAAACATATGACGTTATCCCGTGACTCCATTTTTGTACCGTACATCGTGTCATCCTCCATTAAAAAACAAGAATTTTTTTTTTTTGCTCTTATATTCACCTAATCATCTCTTACACGCAACTTTTTTTTTTTTATTTAAAAAGTGAGCTTGGAAAAGTTGTGATCACCAACAAGTAAACATTTTTAAGAAGTAGAAGCTAACCCAATTTTTTATTAAAATTAAAAAAAATTAAGGTTTTTTTTGTTTTTATTCTTAAAATTTTTAAAAATATTTTTATATATTTTTTGAGATAAAAATTTTAAATATACTTTTAATACAATATTTTTAAAATATTTATTTTTTAAAATAAAAATATTTTCATTTAATTTGAAAAAAATACATTGCGCCCTAAGTTCCGGTTGTGGTTCATGACAGATTCACATCACCAACGCAATACAGGCAGTCCCTTAATAATGCTACTTCTGACAGTTCGTCTTTTTCATCCATATTGCTCACGTGGCCCCTAGTGGCACCTACCGAGAAAAAGGCTTAAAATGTAACTTTGTGTGCAGTAAGTAATTCAACTAGACTACACGTACAATGCACATGCTCTTCAAGTTTGAGTAAAATGAACGGTAAATTATAGGACCGTTTTAAATCATTGTAATATATTTTTATGATAGTTGAAAAATTGTCGTATAATTATTTGTTATGAAATTAATAAAAATTTTCACGATGATTTTTTTAACGTCGTGAAATCTTTATTTGAATAGAATTATTGTAAAAAAAGGTGTATTTATCTACACCAATATTTTTTGACACTATAATAACATGAGGAACATTAATATTTACCGACACAATTTAAAAAAATCGCATGAGAGTAAGTTTATCCAATGCCTGCAAGATATTTCCCAATGCTACGTAGCGCTCGGATATTAATTCCTTGTAATAAAAAGAAAAGAGTGATGAAATTTCCCAAATATTAGACTCGTTCTTTATTTTATCCTACGTGGGGGTAAGAGGTGCTAACTGAATTAAGAGGGAACACGTTGAGGAGATCTTGGCCATTAAATTTTATCATGTTGAGCTGTACCCATCGTGGCTCTGAAGTTTTTTAAACATAATTAATTTTGGGGTTAAATCACATAAACAGTATGTGAAAAAGCAAATATATTATATCAATGTTATTAGATAAATAAATGAATAAATAATATTAGGCAAACACCCAACGTGGCTTAGGGAAATTATTTCTCAAAATTAATTAGTTTTCGAACGGGAATCAGTAAATAGAGGCAAAATTTGATGAAAGGCCACCTAAAAAATTTAATTGAAAAAATATCTTTTTTTTGCACTAAAAATTAAGTTTTTTGGACAAAAAATTTGCTCTAATTCTTTTTTTTCATCTTGTTAAGGTTTTTTTTTTTCTTTTTTATGTTAAATGACATGACAAGAAGACTATTTATTTAATTTTAAAATTTTTTAATCTACTTATAAAAAAAAATTTTTCTCTTGAGGCCATTTATCCAAATCCCTCCTAGGTTATAAAAAGAAGAACCCAAAGCCCACTTGCCCACTTTCAATAAAATTTTCTCCTCAAAAATCTCCCCAACTTCCTCAACCCACTTATATTATTCGCAATCTTTTTTTTTTTTTTTCTCATGCCCATATATATTACCGAAGTAAGTATCTCGATATTTTTCTTTTTAACAGTGCAATTCTTCTTTTTCCCCTTTTTTAATTTATTTTTTCTTGTTTGGTGGAAACTAAACCAAAAGTAATATGGCTTCTTTTTTTTTTCTTTTGACAACGAGTAATAAGGGTTGATGCACCTGTCATTTTTTTTTATTAAAAATTAACAGCCTATTCCATTCTTATTGTTTTCCTCTGAATTATTTATTATATCATATTTAAAGAAATTAATTAAAAAAATCGTAGTCGTCAAGATGAGGAGCAAGATTATTATCAGATCATATCTGTCAAATGATATCTATCTTTGGTCGTAGTTGTTTAGATTTTTGCATGCAAGTAAACGAGTTTTTTTTTAGGGGAATGAGTATTTTCTTTTCATGTCGTCATTTAGGGGAAAAAGAAATAAATGGTTCAAATTAGTTTAATATCAGTTTTTTTAATTTGTTCTAGATTATGTTTTTATATATGTGTGTACAAAGTTTTTTGTATTTGTTTGCACAATACATTAATATTTTATTTTTATTATTGTTAATCCGTATAAGGAGTTAGGCACATTTTCTTATATTCATATATATGTTAATATTTTTAAAATTTTCATTATTTTTTTCACAATACGTTAATATTTTTATTTTTATTAACGTTAATCTGTATAAGGAGTTAGGCACATTTTTCTTACATTCATCTATATGTTAATATTTTTAGATTTTTATTATTGTTTGCAAAATAGGTTAATAGTTTATTTTTATTATTGTTAATCAGTATAAGAAGTTGGGCACATTTTCTTATATTCATCTAGATATTAATATTTTTTTTAAAAAAAAATATTCTTGTTGACAAATAATTCACGATAAATTTAGTGGCTTTAATGATTGTTGTGTTTTTTCAGTTGGTTAGAAATGTCTATAGACAAGAGTTGGATGGACATCATTGCCTGATCGATTTACTAGGCAATACATAACTGGAGTTTGAGAATTTATCCAAAGAGCTCAGAATTTAGCTAATGCACCGGGGGATATTCGATGCCCATGTCATGATTATGCTAATGTACACTGGCGTCCAACAAAAATAATTATGGCTCATTTAATAGACAGAGGGATGCGAGAAATATGTAAAAGAGAGACTTGGGTTTTGCATAGTGAAACTGTTAGTGATCCTCCTGCAGTTGAACAGGTTGCGCCTAATGAAGAGATGAATGATGATTGTGACAATATGTTGCACGATTTTGGTGGGTCTAGTCATGTTCAGTTGGAAAATGATGATGATGATGAAGATCCAAAGGATGCATCTACTGAAGTTCCAAGAGGATCAAGAAATTCTGAAAAGTTTAATCAATTGCTTGATGATCTGAAAAAACCTCAATTTTCAGGTTGTGAAAAGACTTCGGTGTTGTCATTTTTAATCAAATTGATGCACATAAAGGTCATCAACAAATGTAGTGACAAAATGTTGGACATTTTACTTAAATTGTTGAATGAGTCATTTTCAGAAAGGACAACAAAGTTATCGAATTCACATTTTGAGGTAAAATCATATTTGAGTACTTTAGGTATGGGATATGAGTCTATTTATACTTGCAAATATGATTGTGTTTTATATTGGAAGGAAAACGCAAAGTTAGAAGAGTGTCCAGCTTGCAAGATGAGCCTTTGGGTTGATAAACACACCAAGGGAAAAAAGGTTTCTTACAAGGTATTGCATTACTTTAGGGTAAAGCCTCGTCTAAGAATGTTGCATCAGTCAAGGCATACTGCAAAAGATATGAGGTGGCATATGTTGGTTGGAATCTGAAGGAGCTTTAAGACATCCAACGGATGGAGAAGAGTGAATGAATTTTGATAAGATGTATCCTGATTTTGCAAAGGAGCCAAGAAACGTGATGTTGGCGTTAACATCTGATGGGTTTAATGCTTTTGGGAACATAAGCAATGCACGTAGCATGTGGCCTATGATCGTAGTTCCATAATAACATGCTGTTGTGGAGGGCTACGAAGGAGTCCTTCTTCATCATGACATTGTTGATTCCTAGACACACAGCTCTTGGAAAAGATATAGATGTCTATCTTCGCCCATTGATAGATAAGCTTAAGGAGTTATGAGAGCAAGGGGTTCAAATATATGATAGTGAGAAGGATACCTATTTTCATACGCGTGTTGCATTGTTGTGGATGATAATTGACTTCTCTGTTTATGGTAATTTCTCCGTTTGGAGTATAAAAGGATCCATTGGGAAGGCCATGGTATTTGCGTGGGCTTAAATTTAGGGGTTAAAAATTTTGAATTAATGCGAAATTTTTCATGATAGTTTTTATTAAATACCGTCATGAAAATTTGAATCTTACATAACAATTTTTAAGTTTGAGTTAAAGAAATTTCGAATAAATGAGGAAGACCATGATATTGGCATATGCTTAAATTTGGGGGTTAAAAATTTCGAATTAATATAGAACATTTCACGACGAATTTTACTAAAAACTGTCGTGAAAAGTTAAATCTTACAAGACGGTTTTTAGTGAAAACTATCATGTAAAATTGCACCTACTACAATGTTTCTTAGTAAAAACCGTTATGAAAGATTCCACATCATTAACACCACAGTTTTCATATTTTTGAGCATACTCTCTGCGTTTTTTCCTCCTTACCACGACAATTTTTAAAAAAATATTATTAAAAAAAGGTCACGTAATCTCAAGTTTCTAGGAGTGTGCGCTCTTTTGAGCACATGCTCTGCTACACTCGTACAAGCATGAGTATCGTTTCTTTTGTGAAACGTACAAGAGCTCTAGTCTTCTATTCAAGCATTGGCTCTTCACTTTCACAACTGAGCGTGTTATGCGTATTTTATGAAATGAGAAATCCTATTTAACTCATGGGGTTATAACTCTGCTTCTAATAAAACAGTAAGATTCAATCTAAAAAGTACATTATATATTAAATTGGGGCCTACAATTTTATGAGTAGTAGGGTTTTAACCCGATGAAGATGAAAATAAATTTTCTTACGAAATTTATGTTGTCATGATAAACAAAAAAAAAAGTTATTGATTGAGGGTTTTATTTGATTCAAATTTTGAGGTGGCAGACATGTTTTTTTTTTTTTTTAAGTATTATACGAAACATTGCATATCCACTCAAAAATATATATTTTTCTTTAGGCAAACATGCATTTTTTTTGAAGGAAAACATGCATTTTTTTAGCTATGTAAAGTTTATGACCTGTTTGGTTTGTAAGTTTAAACAAAAAATTTAAACAAAAATTTAAATTTTTTTAGAGAAAATATGTTGTGAAATGATTCAAACTATAATTTGAACTTATAACCTTTTTTAGAAAAGGTATGAACTAAGTGGGTGTTTGGAAGGGTGGTGGGAACCACTTTTATTGTAGCATATAAGAGTTTTACACTGTAGTAATTTTTTTATTGTTACTGTAGCATGTAAGAACTTTTTACTGTTTATAATTGAGTTTGTGGTGAGAACTGAGTGTTTTCTACCACCGTCAAACAGCCTTTTAGGAGCTGAAATCACTCTGTATGAAATATTTATAGCTGCCTATATTAAATGTCGTGGGGAATTTTTTATAATCTGCGAAGAACATGTTGATTGTCAATGCGGATTTCTTTCTCACATTACACGCAAATATTATCAGATTTCCCAACCAATCAGGCAGGTACCAGTGTTTGGAGCTTCGAGGTAGGGATGAAAAGGACACATTATCAAGTTTTGAAATTTTATCCTTTCCAAAAAATTAATAACAACAATAAATTAAATTAAATTTCATTCGTTGGCGGCTTTATTTTATTTTATGTTTGGCTCAAATCCTTTATTCGTGGCGTTGGAAGTTGTTCTAACTGTGAACATAAATCCCAACCAAAAAAGCTGTGAACATAAAAACTAAAGTCATATTCGAATTAAATAACTTCTAAAAATATATGCATTTTTCCTTGGACAAAATATGCACGTGTTATTGAGTTCATACTTGATTATTGGTTTTTTGGTCTTTGATTTTATGGACTTGAAGAATTTTATATGATGATGTATTGATGACCATAAGTTTCATTATTAAATGTAATTGTTGCCGTTGTACTCCTTTTATTGTTAATAATTTTTTTGTGAATTACATTAAACACACTTCGTGGTAGGTGAAGCTCGCAAGTCAGCGTCATTGCCGGACAACATGAAGGGGTTATGTTTCCAGCGTCCCACGGATTGGGGTGGGGTGGGGGGAGGCAGGGTTGGCAATTTTTTTCGGGTAAATTATATTACTTAAAATATATAGACATTTTGTACACTAAAACTAATCACATTAACACTCTTCGACTGTTCAAAAAAATTACAAAGAAGCCCTTTATGTTAGTCGATCATGAGCATTGACCATAAGTTAACCGTTAATTTTGTTCAAAATGACAAAAATACCCCTCCATCTATTAAAAAACATTTTTTATTTTTTATTTTTTACGCTACTAAAAATGACAATTTTACCCTTCTTTGATAATGAAAATGAGTTCAAATAATTTGTACACACTTATAACTTTAGTCTTGTTTGACACACCGTATTGTATTATATTACATTGTATTTTTATATACAATACAATACAATACGGTGTGTCAAATATATCCTTAAATTTCAATTTAATACAAATTTTTTTTCTTTTCTCTTTTTCTCCAAAGCACAATTCAATCTCAACAAAATTAAAACAAATTAACTACAACAAAACCAAAAATAACTAATTCCAATAAAACCATAATTCAACTACAAATAAAATCTTTATTTTTTCACAAAACTAACTAATTCCAACAAAAAAAATCTCATTCTCATTAAGTGCTCTATTTTTTCATAAAGCTAAAAAATTATAACAAAAATATAAAAATATATATGGAAAATAAACATTTTTGAGAAAAAATAAAAAAACAATTATAAAACTTTACATATCTTAAAACAAAAATTGTTAAAAAATAAATAAAAAGCTCATCTCTCTTTGCTTCACCCCTCTCTCTATCTTTCGTTCTCTCTCCCTCTCTTTTCCCTGGGTTGGGCATGGGGATGGGAAACGACAAGGTAGGGGGCCCAACAGTTGGTTGGGCGAGACGGGGAAGATGGTTTGACGGGGATGGCTGGGCTCGACGAGAACAAAGCTGACGGGGGTGGGTGGGGTTGGGCTAGATGGAAACGGGGACAACGAGAGCTAAAGATGGGGTTATCGGGGCCGGAGCTGGCAACGGTAGGAGAAGAAAGTTAGGAAAGCCGAACGAAGGAATGTTGGGAGCGACGGGTGTTGGGCAAAGCAAAAATTGATATATTTATTTAAGTATTAAATTAATATAATCTATAATGGTTTACAAAAGTTTTTGAGAAATTTTTTGTTATATACGATTCACACCACAACCACGTTTCCACTATATTTTGTGAAAATCATTCTCTAAAACCAACAATTTTATCATACATCATGAGGTCTTCATAACACTTAAGCCCAAAGTGTTTGGGATAAATTTTGTTAAGTGCTCAAAACATCAATACAACATTAGGATACACACACACATATAAAATCTATATAGACGTGTCTTGTAATTTTCTTCTTCAAGCTCTAAATTTGGTTTAATGAATTCCATCTTTAAGCTTTAACATCTAGGAGCATTTTTTTAGACTTTTTTCATGAATCTTGACTTGAAAAAAAAAATCTTGACTTAATTTAAATTTAATCACTCAGATACATATGGATAATTGAAAATCATTTAAACTATTAATATAAATGATTATTGTAATTCTCTCTATGCTTCACATTCCCTATCCTCCAATTCTTTCTATTTGTCCTACTTTCAATCCCTTCTACTAAACGAAATGCAAAATTTGAATCTTCGGCACAAGACTCAAAATGATATAGTTTAAAACAAGTAAAAAAATGTCAACGAAAAACTTATCTATCTACTATGTGGGTGTTTGGAATGATGGTAGGAACCAGTGGTGAAAACCACTTTTACTGTAGCATGTGAGAGTTTTACACTGTAGCAATTTTTTTTATTGTTACTGTAGCATGTGAGAACTTTTTACTATTCATAACTAAGTTTGTGGTGGGAACTGAATGGTTCCTACCACTTCCAAACACCCCTATATGTAAAAGAGCAAAACCTCTCTTCTCCTAGAGGTTGACATATTGCTAGTTTCTTTTCTTTTTTTTTTTTTAATTTTTATTCCCATTCCTTTTCTTCCTTCCTCTTTTCTTTTTATGGTTTTCCTTCTTCTTCTTCTTCTTTTTTTTTGTGCATATTTAGTCCTTCATCCTTTTTCCTTCTCACTTTTTGTGTGCTTTTTTCTTTATTTATATTATCTTATATACATTTTCAAATTTACTTCATTAAATTATTGTTTTGATGTATATTGTTAAAATACTTTTTCTTTCTAGTTTATATTATTCATATTCCTCCACATCCTCTAAAATATTGTTTTATTGAGCGTGAATTTTGCGTTTCGTTCATGTTTCTTTTCATTTTAGCTTTTCTTCCTTTAATGGTTTTCGTTTTTCAATATCTACTTGCTCGCATTTTTTTTCCAGAAACACTTTCAATTATTATTTGTTTTATAAATGTCATTCATCTATCTTTAAAATAAATAAATAAATATCATTCATCAAAATTTTCTTTATTGAAACAATCTCTCTCAAATATATTATCACTCAAATAACTTTTTGATGGCTTTCTTAACTATTGTTTTCTCATAATAACTCCTAATTAATTTTCTATGCTAGTTTACTAATTATTTTTAAAGAAAAAATGTCTTACACTCTTACTTGTCAACAGACACCAACACTTTCTCTCACTTACACATTTATTAAAAACAAATGTTCTAATTAAAACATATTTCAATCTATTTGTTTTTTTTCCCTATAATTTTTACATTTCATACAAACAGTATTGAACTTTTTTAATATATTTTTATTTAATTTTAGCAGAAATTTTAGTCTTCATACGTGCTTCCAATTAGTAATCTAAAAACCCGGCTGCACTTGAGTTGCTGGCAACTGATGCATCGTGTTTGCAAATAAAAGGATTAATTATAAAAATTTCCATTTAATTATAACCTTCTAATATTATGCTTTTTAAATTTTAAAATATAACATGTACTTTCTTAACTATGAGATGTTAACCAAAAAAAAAATTCTTTTATTAAAACTTTAATAAAACTTAATACATATTAAATTTGGTACATAATATAAAAGTATTTTGCTAACTCTATTATGTTTAAAGTTAATTTAAATTTAAAAAGTTTAAAGTTAATTTAAATTTAAAAAGTTGATATAATTTAAGAATTTTAATTATTAAAAATATAAACTAAAACCTAAAAAATTGTTAAAATAAATAATTTTTTCTTTTACTTTTATGTAACTGGTTCACTAAACTATTTAACAATCCATTTTATATCATAATTCAAGGAATTTTTTGTTAATATTTTATAGATCGGGAGTAAATTTTATGTTTTGAAGTTTAGGGAAAAATAAATGTTACATTTAAAAGTTTGAAGGGTATAATATTATTAGGGTTATATATAAGGGGGAATTTTAAAGAAAATTAAAGGGCAAAAAGAAAAAGGCAAAGAAAAATCAGAAAAAAAAAAAAAAAACCTCCTCGGTGCAACCATTTCCAAAAATTTCGAAAATCAGAGTAGGGAGAAAACATGAATTCTCCGCCCGGCAGCGCCATTATCGCCGGAGCAAATCGCCGCCGGTGGACTTCCATAGCAATAGTTCAACAGATTCGCGGCGGCGCGGATCGTTGCCTCTTGTTCTCATATCCGAGTTGGAGAGCTCAGTGGTTCAGTGGCGGCGGCGAGTCAGCTCGGTCCGAGTTCTCGGGTCATAACGCGTACGAGCTCTTAGGGGTTTCAGAGACCAGCTCGTTCGCTGAAATCAAAGCTTCCTTTCGCAAATTGGCGAAAGAAACTCACCCGGACCTGGCCGAGTCGAGGAGCGATTCCGCCGCTTCCCAGCGATTTGTGCAAATCCTCGCGGCATATGAGGTGCGCTTCTGAATTCATTACTCGATGAATGTGTTCTTTTTTAGAGAATATCTTAGAAATTTGGAGTTTCTTTTCGTTGTTTAGCAGTAATTAGGGAATTGGAATCGAATTTTTTAGATTTAGATAATATGAATTTTGTGGAAATTAGGTTTTAGATGCAGAAGACAGAAGAAAATTTTGAAATGTTGATTTTCTTATGAAGTTACTTGGAAATTTTGCTTTGGCATTTTATTTCTGATCTTTGGTATTCCATTGGAGTGACTAGTTTTAGTTAATTTTATTTTATTTTATTTTATTTTTGTATGCTTGGAATATCAATGGAAGTTTGGATCATGTTTGTGGATATTGGTATAGAGCACAGGATCCTATAAAGCCTGAGAAATACTACTGGGAGGACTTGTTTGTTAGTATTGTAACATGGATGTGCATTTTACAGAGGGTATTGGTAATGTTAGTTTTTGCTCTATGCTTTGATATACAGGTGTTCTGATTTCATGGCATAATCGATAATGGATTGCAGATTCTTTCAGATTCTGAGAAGAGGGCGCATTATGACAGCTATCTTCTCTCTCAGAGGAAGGTTCTGCAGAAACAATCTGGTAAAGGTGTAGCATTTTATGTGTATAAGTCCCATGTTTCGACTTATAAGCAGATGGAAGTAGTTGAATGGTTAAAGTGGTATAGATTGGCGATACAAGATATTTTGTCAGAGAAGCGAGTGGTTGTTGGTACTGGATACTTTGATGTGCTTGAAAGGGATTTTTATTCAGCCATACATCAAGCATACTATGGCCCTGAAATAGAATCGACAGATTTTCTTCCAGACCGCTTTGAAGCTGAGGAGAGATCAGTGTATGAGACCCCAGAGGTGCTTCATTTGGTTTCAGGGCGTGATCTTTTTGGGATGGTCTGTGTGGTCAACAAATTTCCAGAGTTAGCATTTTACAGTAAACAGAAGTTAAATTCTCAGACATCAATGAATTTGGGAATTTGTCAATCTGATGAGAATGTGAGCGTGTCTGTGAGTTTTAATGGTGTGAATGACTGTGGGAACTCTCATTTGAGAGACTGGAACACGAAAGACCGTAAACTTCATGCATATACTGATCTAGAACTGCATGTGTATGGAAGAGTGGTTGCTCATGCAACAAGGGTCCCTCCTAAAGGCTATTCCAATGGAATAGAGAATAAAGAGGATGAAGATCGCATACATGTATTTCTCTACCCATATGAGTGTCCAGAAAAGATTTGCGAAGGATTCACAAAGAATCCCTTTTCGGGTGGTGTTGTTGGAGCAAGAATTCCTTTGGGAACTATAACTGGATTGGGGACTAGCGCAGAAGAAGGAACTTGCTTTGTGTACAATAGCAGTGGTACCAAAACCCATGTGATTATGAAACATAGAACACTTATGGTTCGTAAAGCTGGCCTACTTTCGTTCCTACATATTTCTAGCTATTTTATCCTTGTTGATATTTCCCGAATAACATCTTTTCAGGTGAGGCACATGCACTGGTATGGAGTGGGAGAAGAGGTTTCTGTTTGCGAGTGTAGGTGCAGTAGAGCCAGGTTACCACCGAGCAAGTAAGCCACTAAAGTACACTGCCTTTGACGCTTGGGTTTTAAAACTAATGTAGCAACATACCGTAAAGTTTGTCATTCGAAAACATGATTTTTGTTTTTTCTTTACTTCTTGTTCTTCTTGTTCTTCTTGGTGGAAGAAAGATCAGTTTTATCATTGAGCTTTATCCTATTTAATTATGATACAAAGATTGCACTTATAGTATGTAAATTTTTTAAACTTGCTTATGGAAACAGATTTTGGTTGTTTGAGCCTCGGTGTGGCATGCATGATATAGGAGGTTGGTATGTTGAAACATTTGGCAGAGACAAGAAAGGCCGGACAGTCCCATCACAAAGGTATTGGGACGGCTTCAATCCAAGTGAACAATGCGAGAAGTAAGCATAAGTATAAATTTTGTGATTTAAAATTTTAGTACCCATATTCTGGATACATGTCTTTTGGGAATAGACATCAAATCATTTTTGCTATTAACAGGAGATTACATCCTGCAATGTATCTTCTCGCTCTTGCATACGGAACGCTAGATCTTGAAGATGCAAGAATAAGGAAACGGACTGTCATAGATGTTGTTGAACGGAAACTGTCTAGAATTCTTAATTGGTGCAAGAAACTTGTTTAGAAGGGAAAGCACTGTGATGACGAATTGCCTTATCTCTCAGATCAAAGATTTTTTGGTCTGTTATTCATATCCTGAACTATGCAATTGGTCCGGCAATCATGCAAAAACCAGTCTTGGTATATGGTGCTCGATGTTAATGAATATCTCTTGTTATGTACATAGAGGACCACAGAACATCTAGCCAGTGTGAGAAACCTGTTTGGATGTTGAAATTTGGACTTTTATACTCTAGGTTGATCCAGCTATGTCGCTTGGTGGATCTTGACGTCCAATATGGGCGTATTTTTTTTGGTTTTTGCTCTCATATCGGCTGATCAAGGTTATAAGAAGCCTGAGGACAACAACCTCTGATTTGGTACCTGCTACTAGTGTTCAGAAAGTTGACCATGACGCATTACCAGGTGCTGCCAAGGTCATTCTTGGAATATTTTATGGACAGGGTTGTCTTGCTGCTTTAGCATCAGCTATTCTTGAATCTGTTCTCAGGCGTGGCAGGCTATTGCAGAGAGAAAGAAATGGACTTTGTGAATTTTTTGACTTGTGAAGGTCTAATCCTGCCATATTAGGTTTACATTACCGGCTCCACATGTTTTTGTACATTTTTAATAAATAAACTGAAAGACCAGTTTGAAAAAGCTTGGTAATGGTCTTTAATTTTTACGTTTTCAGTAATGTACAAAATATTGTATATCAAGGATTTATTTTCCTCAGTTTATCAAGTCACACTCATGGGTTGTACATGTTTCAATATCTCTTTCAGTCGCATTTTGATGATGCCTATTTCAGTAAAATTCAGTTTTTTAAAAATGGGGCAAAAAATTGAAAGTTCATGATTTATTTTATTTTATACATATCTCAGAGGACATCTATAAATTGGAGTGATATATAATATATCATTTATGCCACCAGAAAAATCCCTTTACTTTATTAGATCATCCCATTTGCAGTACTGCCCACCAGCTAATGCACGATAAAACCTGTCTCTGCAGTAAACTGGTCTTCCATCAGCGGCCTCGGCAGCAGCTGCGGCGAGATCATCGTCAGACATCACCTCCACAGGCAATTTAAGCAACTCTTCTTTCCTATGGTTTATGTTTACACATCATCATTAAGATGAGAATGTTGCAATAAAACCAGATACAAGATTCCTACCTAATAATCCGTGTTCATTTATTTATACCTCAGATTGAACTTTTTGTCAACCTTTGCAACTGCAACATTTGGTGGGCTTTCTTTTGTGGTGAAAGTGTTACGAAGGAAATCCTCCACTGGTGTCGCAAATATAAATAGTAAAGCTGCTGTCACGAGTAAGGCCCCTGTCCCAACTAGTGTCTGTTTCAGTAGTTTGACAACTGGTTTGACCTACAAGCATGAAAGCTTCGATTTTCAAAGTGGATTTCATCGTCTACCGAAAAAAGAAAATTATAGATTGTAATTTCCAACCCTCCGCAGGAGTTTAAAATGAGAAAGTCGAAACGGTCGGTATTAGGGAAATCGACTATACAACATTTTACCATTTGTTTTTCAATTGCCTAAGGTAATTGCCTAAGGTTTTATAGCCTGTTTGTACCTTGTAAGAGCCCAACAACCTGTCGCGAGCCAGGACCTACAAGGAAGAAAAGAAGAGTAAAACACTAGACTCCCCAAAGCATATTTCGTAATTTGTCTACTCGTAGTCTTGTACTATCAGCATATATTTTCTTTAACGGTCACCAGCTTTTCCTGTTTAAGTTCTTTTAAACTTTCCTTCATGCAGTGGCTGGGTTTCATCTTTGTTCCAGATATGCAAAATCAGGAAATACAGAAAAGGAACTTTCCAAGAGTCACCGTTTTTATTTATTGTCTCCTACAGAGTGAGAAAATGAACCGACTGGGAAAGGAAAATGAGAAGCTAGGAAAAGTGCCAACCTCTGGTGGCTTCACCCACATTTGTCCATCATACCATCCACTCTCTTCGTAAGGTACGACTGCTGATAGAAGTCTATCACCAACGTAACTCCATCCCTGCAACATGCATGATTTGAATGGGTTAACTGGTCGAGAAAGGGAGAAAAACAGACGTCATTAATTGCACATTGTGCATGATAACTCCAAGTAGTAAATCTTCACTCATTAAAATCAAATTTCATTTAAAATAATTTCAACTATGCAAAACCTACTAAGAGGAGCCAAGCACATGTTTCCCTGCTGGGAAATATAATATACTGTATGAGTACGCACATAATCTCGCACTCCTAAACTCGCCAAGGAGTAAAGAAATAACAATTTGAACAGAAAACTAGCATTCTTCTTAGCACTTAGTTTGCAAGTATTTTAATTGCCTAAAGCCTACAGATCATTGTAGGTAAATGACACGTGAATTAGTGCAAGTCATTTTACTATCTTGTTTTGTTTTTGGCTGGTGAGTCTTTTCTTTTTCTTTTTGCATTTTACTTCAGAAATGAACTCTTACTAATATATAGCTCTGGACCAAGCACATAAACAAGAAGCCAAAAAGGAACATACCAGATAAATTCGTAAAACAATCAACGAGACAAGGAAAAGGGTTCCTGTTCCAGCAGCTAGCACGAATCTTAGAGGTTCCTGCAAGGGTTGGGACACACAACATCATAAACATATATAGGGACACGTGAATATTTTAGCAAATGAATTATCTTTCTACAGACTGCTGCTAGTTTACACTTATTATTTTTTAGTTATTACACTGATGATGACTGATAATAGTGTCCTGATTTTACTAGGAATTGATTGTAGTTCTGTATGTGGAAGAACAGACAAGTATTTTCAACTTTCTATAAAATTGCTTTAGTCCAACACTATTCACATAGGTATATTTATTTATTTATTATTCTTTTTTTCTTTTACATATGGATCGACCTTTAGGTACTATATATTTTCATTTCTATTTCATACAGATGTTTTTGAACTTGCCCTTGAAGGATTGAAGCTTGCAGCTGCAATTGGCACGCCTAGAACTGTAAAAGTCACCAGCCAGAGACCTCCAAGGCGAAGGAAAAATTCTCCGGGTCCCAGTTCGCCCCACGAATACAAGGCTCCATCTTTCAGGGATGAATACTCGTTCACCTATTACCCAAACACACAACCGGTTAGTATCAGTTTATTACTGGCTCGAATTTAGTTAGAAATGTTATCCTCAGCCTTCAAGGGTGTTTCACCCCTTATAGCATGCTGATTGGCGCTTTTTCTTTGATTTGAAATTACGTAAAGCAATTTCTATCAGTTCTTCCTGATCAAAAGGGTGGTGATTGCATATTGGTGCTCAATAAGTGATATGTGCCACAAAAAAATTTATCATAGAAAAAAAGGAAAAAAAAAAAAGAAAAACATATTACGTACCGGCCTTTGCTCAAAGGGAACCTCAATTTCCAAGCCGGGGTCCCACCTCTGGCCACGGAAACCGCTTGTTTCACCGCCAGTCTCATCTTTCAGGGCCTTTACAGAAACTCTCTGAGATGGCCTGCAACTACTGTGGTACTGTATCAGCCATGAGCCATAGCTGGCGACTGCCTTCACTTGTCTAGGACTAGAAATCAGTGTGCAATACACATTTGCCCTGATCAGCATCTATTACAGGATTTGAGCTATACCTTGCAAAGAAAAGATTTTTTTTTCTTGTTAAGGTCTCTCTTCAGTTGCTTCTGAAGTGGAGGAAGAGAGAGAAAGAAGACACTTGAGGTTGCCAGTTAAAAGAGATGGTTGTGTTTTTTCTACGGACCATGAGTTGTTTACGTGGAGGAAAATAATAGATATCATTTTTGTTGTTTCTCTTGAAAAGGAGGGGATTTTCTTTGGAGGTCGTAGGCCAGGTGGGAAAAAGAAAGAAAAGAAAATTGTGTTAAATTCATATTAATGGTGGGCCCATCAATTTTGATGGCCATCAGGAGCCTTTTCTGTGTGTGCGTTATTTTCAGCCGTCCATCTGATGGAAATTCTGAATTGTATTATCCAAATTTGTACATTTTGAGAATTGATGTTTGTGGTGGTTAAAGGGGACTTAAGAGGCCTTGTTTGTGAAACGTGGCAGCCTTGGTTATGAAACGTGGCAGTTGTTTCCTTGCACGTAACTGTGCGTGTAGCTCTCATGCTTCCGCGGGGCCGCGGTCAGATCCAAATAATCCAAAATCAGCAGAATTTTAAAAAAGCCTGAGTTAAGCGAGCTGAGGCTTTCACTTTCTGTTTTGTTTTGTGAGATCCTTTTGGACATGGGCTATGCCTAAGCCCATTGGTGCTATACCCAACCAAAGTTAATGGACCAAGTCCAACAACGTTGTTGAACGAAAATTTTAGTAAACAGTATTTTTTAACTAACAGCATTAAATTTATTTTTTGGAAATATTTATGACAAATAGTAAATTTTTAGTGTAAATAATTTATTTTACCTTTATTTACATATTTATATAGGAAATATGTTAAAGTGTAAATAATTTATTCATCTTTTTATTTATAGTAATAAATTATTTACCTCATGCATATGTTATTTACTATGAATATTTTTAAAAATATGGTATTTTTCTTATTCTCTTTTATGTTAAATTGTCATAACCAGTTCTCGTGCGGTAAAAAGATCATGGTGGCAATATGTCAGAGAGCAATTGAAGGAAATGGCTCTATTTGGAATTTGGCGTCATGTATGAATGGGAAAACCATGATGAATAACTAATCTAGCGAAATAAAAAAAGGATTATTTTATATTTGTTTATGAATTATGTCGCTTTATCCTTTGACTTTTAAAACATACTATTTAATCGTTTCAAATTTTGTTCTAATCCAACTCTGTTAATTTTTGGACCTTTTTTTGCAAAATATTTTATATCTCCCCCGAAATTATGTCACTTGTGTTATTTTACCCGCCTACTTTTAAAATGTGATATTATGTCCTTTTATTATTATTTTTTGTTTAGTAAATAATTTCTTTTCATTCAATTATGTTTGACTAATAAATTGACTTGTTTTTCTTCCAATTTATAAGACCTTCATGTCAAAGCAATCTATATATCCACAACTTATATATGAATATTTTTTACAATATGCTATTCAACTACAAATACAAATAAAATTTAAGAGGGGGTTCTTTACAAGAAATTAAAATAATGTGTTTTTTTTTAAAAAAAAAAAAAACCTTCAAGAGCTCTATTCTTTTAAGGAATTTTGTGGGTTTTCTTCTCATTAAGTTCTTTTATGTGGTTGGAATGACCTATTGCAAAAATAATTCTTTTTTCTTGAACACTTTTTTCCTTAATCTATTTTTTGCCCTCATAAACTCTATTTTATGTTTGGGTTTTTTCTCTCAAAGGTAGAAAAACGTTGACTTGTAAAGCCAAACAAAATTGAACGGAAGGTGGTTATTTGCTTACAAAAAAGGGAAACAATAACGCATTTAGAAAGTCGGGAGATGTGATGATATAAATAACATAGTTTAAGGAAAAAATATAAAAATATTTTATAAAAAATGGTCCAAAAACTATCAGAGTTAAATAAAAAGAGGAAACTTGCTAATGTAATAAAGTTTGAGAGAATTAAATGTATGGTTTAAAAGTCTAAGGATAAAGTAAGATAAAATGATATAGTTTAAGGTGTAAAAGCGAAAAAAATCGTTAAAAAACAAATAAAACCCTAAATCTACCAGTTGACGTGTTCCCAGGCATTAAGCTAGCTAAAGGCCTAAAACCACGTACATTCTTTTCTACGGGACATTCATATCTTATTTTATCATGTAGACGTGCGTGTTTGCGCATGCGTTGACTCATAAAACAACTGGGAGTTCTAGGAAACTGACGTCATTCCTTTTCTAATGAACAGTTGAAATAACGAAAAGTTGTATAAAATAACGCGAATTTTTATAAACCTCCAAGCTTGCTTTTTTTTTTAATGTCATATATGTTTAAAAGTATGACACACTTTACACATAAATAACAGTATGTTGCAATGTTTTAAATGAAAATTTTATATGACAGAAAATAATTTTGTTTTGATCATCAAATATAAGTGTTTTAACAATTAGATTAATTTTTAAATAGTTTGTTATGCGATTGGGATTAGTTTTGTATACCTTACAATTTTTAATATAAATAATCATATATCAAACAGTTGAGATCATACTCCAACTATTGAAACACCGTATTCCACCTATAAAACGAAACTATCTTGTTCAGTATAATTTTTTTCAATATAATATATAAATAAACAGACTTTTTAAGAGTATGACAAAATATATAATTATGCCAATTTTTAACCTAATATGAAAGGAAAGTATAAATTATGGAAACAATATAAGACGTTAACCAGTTACAATAAAAAAAAATAAAAAGTTTTTATAGTATGACTCTTTCTAAACCAGTCTCAACCACTCCAATAAACCATATAAATTAATGACCGTCAAAGTCGGTTCTCAGCTGGCATGACAAGTAGCGTAAGAACTTCGTCCACATGCAAGAATGCAACTGACAACAAAGTCAAACAATATGACCGCTGGGGGTCCCAACACTTGAAAAGACAAATTTATCCCTGTGTCAGGAGTCTTTATCATATCCAGTCCACTATAAACCGGACAAATTAAAAAGATAAAAAGGTAATTTTGGTCCTCTGCTGAAAACAATGGTAAATTAGTTAATTCAAAAATGCAAAGCAAATTGAAAATAAAAAAGAAAAAAAGAAAAAGAAAAGGAAAAAGGAAGGACAAAAAGAGAGAGAAACTCCCGCCTATACCCGTGGAATTGGATTTGGAACGATAAAAAAAAAAAAAAAGAAAAGGTTGCCTGTGACTTCACAGCCTTTGGATCGACTCCTAAACCTCCGCTGAAAAGACTCCAACGGAATTAAACTACAAAGACAGAGAATTCGAAACGAAACGAAACGAAAGAGAAGAAGAGTTTCTGTGGCGTTTCGAAACTCGGCGAACAATGAGAGGCAAAACCAGCAAAGCGAGCTCGAGCTTGACGACGAAGCTAGGGTTACCGATCGTCTTCCTTTTGTGTGTCTTCTTCTTCATCGTCGGATTCTTCGGCTCCACTCTCATCTCGCAGGTTTTCTGTTTGACCTGAAACCGAATGACATTTTCTAGTTCGATTTTGCTGTATTTGACTTTTTTTTTTTGTTTTCGGTTTATTCAGGACCAGGAATTGTCTGGCGGCGGTAGACGGAAAGGGAGAGTGTTGGAATCGACGAAGGAGATCAAGTACGATTTGTTGCCTGCCGGAGAGACTGGTGACGATTCCATTACTTCAATTCCGTTTCAGGTGGGTTTATGCGTATTGCAATTCATATATTTAGCCATTTTTTGGTAGTTTGTTGTCGATTACAAACCTAATTAGAAAACTCAATTCGGACTAGTATTAAAGAAATCCGAAAAGGATTCAATTGCTCTATTGATTAATTGTGTTTTTCTTCTTCTTAAATATAAACTGTTTGTCAATTTCTATTTTTGAATTATTTTTTTGAAACAATTAGAAATTGAATTGGTACGTAGTTATAACTTATAAATTTTTAGCTTAAAATGCGGATCGAGGTGTTAATTAAGATGATGGAGTAGCTTGAGCGTATTTTTTGTATTTTAAATTTCTGTATTCATGTAGGTCTTAAGCTGGAATCCTCGAGCTCTATATTTTCCTAATTTTGCTACTGCAGAACAATGCGAGAGCATAATTAGTATGGCGGAGCCAAGCCTAAGACCATCCACATTAGTTTTACGACAAGGAGAAACAGAGGAGAGCACAAAAGGAGTTCGAACAAGGTATTTTGGCTCACAACAATCCATTTCAGATTATGCACTGTCAATTGAAAATGCTGTTAGAGAGGATGCTTGTTACATATTCAGAATTCAGATGGTCAGTAACTTGTAGATGTTTTTTCTGTCTAATTTAACTTGAACTTCTCTGCCATTATAGGCTTTCAATGAACAAGATAATTTTGGTCCGTATTTCTTGCAATTTTCTCATAGTTTCACCAAAATTATTAAAAGGGAGATGCTTGTCTTTTCTCCTTGCTGACGTTGAATATAAAATATAATATTATGAACATAATTTTTCTTTTTCTTTTTTTTGTGAATTATTCCAAACTTAATTGCTGGTGAATAACATGAAAAGTTAGTTTTCCAAATAAGTAACCATATAAGTAAACATGTTTGTCCTAAATGTTTGATGTTATGATTTATGTGATGTTAACCCCTCCCTTCTTGAGCTTTCTTCTTGAAATGATAAAGGAGAAACAGAACAAAACATGAAATGACGGTTGCAGAAGGGAGATCATTTTTTAGATTTAGAACTCTTGAAATTTTGAATGAAAGCAACATTTGCTATCTTTTCTTTAGGTATTTCTATGTGAACTTTAGAATTATTGAGTAATGTGGTTGTCATACTGTCTTTTGGAGCAGTTCTGGCATGTTTATTAGTGCTTATGAAGACAAAACAGGGATTTTGGATGTCATTGAGGAAAAAATTGCAAGGGCAACAATGATTCCCCGGACACATGGCGAGGTACTATTTACTGTGAAATTATAATTTTTATAATGCTTTCTCTCTCCAAATACTTGGCATGTCTTTTAAAGTGTTGCTAAGCAAAGCTTGTAGTAAGCTTTATTTACATTCCACTACATGCGAATTCTAGGGGAGCGATGGGCGGAGTTGGGTCATGTATTGCTTTCCTATTTGTAGCAGATGGTAGAATCAAGCTGGAAAATGCTCACATTTTGACGTTATGAGAGAAAAATTATGTACATTCACTTGTTGATAGATTAAACAATATGTCAGCTCTGATTCGTAAGATAGGTCAAAGGCTAAAGACCATAGGGGGAGTTCATAATTTGAATATAAATCTTACAAAATCTTAACACCTTGTGGATTTTCTGAAATACTATAGTCATGTTGGTGCACTTTACTCGATGAGAAACTAATGTGCAGCATTGAAAGTTACTATAGGTCAAATTTTGTTCCAAGATCTCGTATATGCCACTTTTCCTAGCTGAAGAACTATCATTCTTTGTTAAGTTACATTTTTTTCTGGTTGAACTAGTTCATCTTATTTCGGGGAAAATCTAAATCAAAATTGTCTGAGGATTCTTCATTTTTCAGGCTTTCAACATTTTGCGGTACAAACTTGGCCAAAGGTATCACTCTCACTATGATGCCTTTAGCGCTGCTGAATATGGGCCGCAAAAGAGCCAAAGGGTAAACAATTACTGAATTTTTTGTTGGGCATTATTTATATTCTAGTTAAAATGAGTATTCTTCCTTGCATCTCAAGATTTTTATATTGATAGACTTAAGACTTAAGGATGCTCCTGATGCTAACCATGAACAAACCTCTGAAGCAACCATGACACAATTGAGTCACTACTTTCAATGTAAGTATTTCAAGCTCCATCTTCTGTTCTACAGGTTGCCTCGTTCTTGTTGTATCTCTCCGATGTGCAAGAAGGGGGAGAAACTATGTTTCCCTTTGAGGTAAGATAGAGACACCATCTTTTGTATCTACTTTCTGTCTTCATTTTTTTTGAACAGGAATTGGAACAGTCATCCTGTTTGGTGCACAGAATGGCCTTAACATGAACGGGAACTATGATTTCGAAGAATGCATTGGTTTAAAAGTGAAGCCACAGAAAGGGGATGGACTTCTGTTTTATTCATTGTTTCCAAATGGTACCATTGATCCGGTTAGTCTTGATTCTAGCCAGCATTGCTTTCAAATTAAATTTGAAACTGTTCTTACTAACCAGGGATTAAATTAATTACCAGTTTGACATGATGAGAGTTTGGTTTAGTTCATGTGGTAGCTACTTCCAAACCATTATATTTCTCTGACTTTGTTGTATGGTAGTCCCATGACCAAGCAGTCAAAAAATGATGCTAAAGTTTTTGGACGTGTGACCATCATAAAGTAGGTCATGCCAATATATGCATGGACAATTTCCCCTTGATTTTTGTATAAAAATGTTTTAGGGCCTTCTTGCTACTTTTCCTTACTTAGTTTTATGTTTTCCGTTATTGTTTGGCGAAGAATTTATCAACGTGAAATGACCATGACCAATTATGTAGAGGTAATTTCTTCCAAAAACAAAGTTTGGATGTAATTTCTTGCGATGACGATAATCCCAAGAACAGTTGCTTTAGCTTTTACTTTTTAGGCTGTTTGGTAAGAGGGAAAGAAAACAAGATGGAATGAGGGGCATACAACCTAGGTGAGGAGATTAGAGAGGAATGAAGTGACCTTTCTCTTATCGTGTTTAGTATGGATTTCGTCTTCTAATCTCTCTATCTTTTGAGAATAAAATTGGAGTATTTTGAAGCATTTGAAATTCTTCACCCGAATCCGTTCCCTCATCTTTTTCTCCTACCAAACAACTATGAGTACCAAATTCCTTCATCCACGTTTCCCTCCAGCCAAACAAGCCCTTGAGGCTGTTTTTAAAGTTATGCGTTTGTTTTTCTAATAGTTGCATTCGTTGGATCATGCTTTTGTAGACATCACTTCATGGAAGCTGTCCCGTGATCAGAGGGGAAAAGTGGGTGGCTACAAAGTGGATCAGAGATCAAGAACAAGATGATTAATTGTCAAGTACTTGTAAATTTAAGTATTGTAGTGTTTTGTAGAGACTGCAATAAGTTGTGTGATTAGTAATGTGATGCATCTTTTTAGATTCATCACGAATTATTTATACATTTGCATCAATCATTTTTTAATAGATTATTATTGTTATTATTATTGTTTTTAGGAAACATGATTCGATTACTTTATAGTAGAATTAGATAGAAAATTCTTCTATTAATTTTTCAGTATCAATTATTTTGACAATTAAATTGTTCCTTTTTAGGTAATGAAACGCAACCTAAAATTGACATGGTAAATAATCGCTAATTGAAGATGATATATACCAAGCACCGATACGCTTCAACTTTTGTCGTGTATGGTACTTTGCCCCTAATTCAAAAGCTGATCAAATTAGAATTGTTAGATTTAAAGGGTGTATGAGAAGTGTGGTTAGAATCGAAACTTTTTAACTGAAAACTGTAGTATGTGAGAGTTTTATACGGCAACAATATTTTGTTTTTTACTGTGGCTGTTAAATGCTTTCTACTGTTTATTAGTCAGAACTAATGAGAGCCAAACACCCTATTAATTAACAAAATAGGTTGGAATTGGGGAAGCCGGTTAACAATGATTGATCAGATGGCGCCACATCAATATTGATTTTCGTCGATTGAAATATGAAACGACTGAACAATTTGGTGTTTCGAAGGTTGATTTTGTGGACGAAGGTGTCAGTAGGTGATGTTTTGTTTTTTTGTTATGGCGATCGGTTTTGCCATTTGGCAGACTGAGCTAACATGTCTTTAATAAAAGCTAGAAACGACCATAGACTTGTTGCATCAAACAATGGGACCGTTCATGGTAACGACCAACTTTGGCCAGTTTGGAACTGTCACACTTGTTCCTAAAACAACGTTCGGACAACCAAATTGTTTAGCAGTTTGATCTTCCAATCGACATGAGTCATTCTTCATGTGGGACCGACAATTGGTTTGAACTAGTCTAGTTACTGGTTAGTTTGCTGGTTATATTTAAGAACCTGACAAATAGGGGACAAAGTGTCAGGCAAGCGAAAATTTATGGTGTACTAGTACCACATGCCAATTAGTCCCTTTTCTTTTAAAATTGGAAATGAGAGATTTCAACTCAAGACCTTCATGTTGATGCTAAAAATAATTTATCTATTAGACTATCTTTAATGTAAATACACATGTCCATGTTATATTTGAAACTAAAAAGTGTAGTAATAACATTAGATGTATTATTTTATTTTATGGTACCATATGGTTGTTTTGCACTAGTCAACTTTTCTCGATGTTGGCTAGTTTGTCGGTTATATTCAACTGCACTAATTTGTTCATTGATAAAACAAATTTAGGGATAAAGTGTCAGGTGGGCAAAAATCAATTAGAAATTGGTTTAAAAAGTGATGGCAAATTTAAACCCGAGACCTTAATGGTGAGGTAGGAAATAATTTGCTTATCTAACCATCTTAAATGCAAATACTACAAGTATTGCAGGCCTAGATACGACAACAAAAGAAAACTTCCTTTCTTATGGTTATGGTTATGGTCGAGATTCATCTTTCATTTTATATATTAACTATTGAGGTCAAATTTTATATTTCATTACTCACCGTACATGTGTCAACTTAAATCACTTAAAAAGCCATGAAGTAATCATGTATCTACTCCCGAGTCATTGTCAACTAGAATCAATTATAATGGCTTGAGCCCTGCACGAATTTATTATCAAATCCCTAGTCAATTGACATCAACTTTGAAGTCAATTGACATCAATTCGTGAGTCAAAGTCCACTAACATCGATTCTTGAGTCGATCAACAATATTCGAGAAAATTTTCAAAAGAATAGTTCAAACCTTCCAATCCGAGAAATAAGGGCTAAATCTTTATCAAAAAGAGCGAATACAAAGCACTTTCCTCGTCTTGAGAAGGCGTGGACAATAATGAAAAAAAAAGAGGAAAATCAATGGATGGAATACGGCAACTAACATTCAACATTGAAAACAAAATCCCTTTGGGAAAGCTTGATCAGTATGAGGATCCCTACAATTAGGGATCATTACCACGAATTTGGACATCTTTGATCATCACATACAAAGCTCATCTACTTCATTATTTTCTGCAAATCACCTTCTCTCTCTCCCGTTCTTACTTCTCGTAAACTCCCATTCTTACCTCTTGTAAACTTGCTCATTTTTGTTATGCGTAGTGACACCTCAAGTGGACGTAGACTTTACACCTTATTAATATGCACGTCTTTCTCTTTCACTATTTTAGGCATTTTACTTTATCATTAATTCATTCTGTCAACTCGTGACTCGCCACTTGCCGAAGACGTGCGATTAGGTCATGGATCCCAAACAAATCTACCTGTAGACTTCCCCCCAACCCGCCCGGGGGGGCGCCCCCC
>CAMOHE010054800.1:0-42818 GCA_946598075.1 Artocarpus hirsutus | reverse complement strand
TCATACCGGTAAGTCACATTTAGACTATCCTGTTCATGGTCGGACTTTTTGTTGCACCTTAATGCTCCGTTTGGTAAGAAGAAAAAAAATAGAAAGAAAGAAAAAATTATAAAAGAAAGAAAACTGTATGAAAAAGAAAAGATTTTGATTTTCTTTTTACTTGTTTGGTATGTGAAGGTGGAAAGAAAATGATATTTTTTCCTTTGTTTGGTATTGCAAGAAAAACCAAAGAATAGAAAAACTACTATTAATACAATTACTATTTTTTTGCCCAAATATTATTTAGCTATTTCCCTAATTTGACACCTAAATTTTTTGTTATAATTTTGATGAAAAAGAAGGACAAATTGATAACTTTACTTTCTTTGCATTGTTGTCAAACTTTTCCTTCACAAAATCCACTTGTATTTGAAGAGATCAATTTTGATAGGACCCACATGTTATTTCTTCCACCCACCGTTCCTTTATTTTCTAACTTCTTTTCTACCAAACACTCCACCATATAAATTTCTATCCTAAAATCCTTCCAATGCTTTCTTTTCTTTCACTTTTCACTTGCACCAATAAGAGCATAAGCCATTTAACGTTTTGTCCATGCTTCTATACCTCACTGCCTTAATAATAATAATAATAATAATAATAATAACAATAATAATCTCTACCTGTTAATCAGCTTTGACGAGTATAAACCACGCTTTCAAGATTGAAACTTATCTTTGTTGATTTGCATAAATACTTGTCTCAAGATGATTAGCAATGAAAAAATAATAATAATGGACAGTTATCAATAGTCTATTATCAATCAGCTCATGGTAAACTCAATGTTATTGCCATTTTCCATGTGTCAAGGACGTGTAAATAAATTCCAAAAGATTTAACCTAATATCAAGTTCATGTAAATGAGTCCCAAAATGTTTTACGTTATATCAAATATCAAATGCATGATAGGGCTGGTCTATGATGTTGGAATTCTCCATACCCAAACCTTTGTCTCACATCTTAAGGCAGCAGTTTGTACTTGTAGGTCGTGCTCGGGTTGAAACAAATTTAACATAACACTCTTACGTCCCATTTGTTTTTGTTCCTAGAACTTTTGAAAATGCTTTCGTACGTTTTTTGAGACAAATTTTAAAAACACTCTCAGCACAATTCTTAAAAAATTCTCATTTTTCAAGACAAAAATATCTTCATCTATTTTAAAAATAATACTAAACGACCCATTAGTCTCAACATGAACAAAACGCGTTCAATAAGCATGTCAAAAATCTGAATACAAACACCAAATGTTTATTATATGTGTTATACGATACGATATGTGTGTACGTTTATTAGTCAAGCTGCAACGGACTTCAAACAAATGAACCATTTATAATTCAATTAATTTTATTGGTCAGAAGTAATATTTTTTTTTAAATTAATCTAAAATTTACTACTGATAAGAACCAAATAAAGATATATCCTGAAATTCATAGAACTTCCCCAATAATTATACATTCATATACATTTTTATTAAAAAATAAGAGAAATTACATCTATTAGCACAGTTTTAATTTTTAATATAAACAAATATAACACTTCTCAAAATATTGAATAAACAACATTTTTAAAATTTTACTCTTTTTAAACATTTAATTTTTAATTCTATCTCATCCTTTTTCTCCTTTTTCTTCTTCTCTTTTTTTTCGTTTTTGTTTTTTGTTGTCTCGATATTGTTATGTCTTTATTTATGTCATTTTATGCAAAAATAAATTTTATTTTAATTTAAGTAAACTATTTACTAAACACTTTTACATTTTAATCAATCTATTTTTATTTCCAATTAATAATAAACTAATTATGTGGGTGTTTAAAAAAATGGTGGGAACCAGTAGTGAGAACTATTTTTTCTATAGCATGTGAGAGTTTTATACTGTAGCAATATTTTTATTGGTACTGTAACATATGAGAGCTTTTTACTGTTCATAATTGATTTTATGGTGGGAACCAGTGGTTCCCACCACTCCCAAACAGGGCATAAATTCTTCTCCCAAAAAATATAATAATAAGTCAAACAAAAGCGGTGCCTAACTTTATGAACGTCAAGTGCATCATTATAACAAACATGCGAAATAAGGCCTAGATTCATCATATTGAAACACCAACTGCATCATTATATCTCACCATCTCATGACACGCTTAATTAATTAGTTCATATTAGTCTCTTGATTAAATATTTCCTACTTAAAAACTCTCTCCAAATACCGACAGAAACTTAATTAAACTCCGCAACTTGCAACAATAACAACTTTAACATAAAAAAAAAAAAAACGGCTGACAAAGAAGCGCATGCAACGGTGCTGTGTTCCTTTTGTCGGCAACCCCACAAATTTACACAAAAACTTACGGTCGCACGCGCACGCACACAAAAAAAAAAAAAAAAGAGAGAAGAGAGTTGCATGCACGTGCAAGTCACGTGATCCCCTCCACCTAACGTTCACATAAACAAGGCCCATGGCGTTGTCAACCCAGCACATAACTCTCTCTGCACAGTGTCATCATAGTCTCTGAACACAGTACAGTTACCAATGTGCCAATTTGTCTCTTATATGCCAATAATTTACAACAATAATAAGAGAAACTCCAAAATTGACCATACCCACTTCACTAAAAACCAAACTTTTTCAAATACATTATAATACATTAATCATTTACTACTACAGCTACCACCACCACTGCAATTGTAGCTCACAGGCCACAACTTTGTTCCAGTCCATATCCTCAAACACATTAAAAAACAAAGGTGGACAGAACTGAGATCCAAAAACAAAAATCATCATCTTCCTCTTAACACGACAACTACACAGAAGTAGAAACATACACACATCCAAACTAAGAGTAGTTAATAATAATAAGTCGACATAGTTTTTATAATATTACTACATAATTGAGCAGCCAGTTGTGTTCTCATCACTGAACATATGGGCTGCAGAGCTATCACTGGCATAGTTTGGTTCAGGATATGGTGATGGTGATGAGTATGGAGCTGGATAATATGGAGCGTAATTGTAGTAATAGCCTGTGGTGCTTGGAGGGATAAATGGGGACCTCTGATACATCACTTGTGGGTGCTGCTGCTGCTGCTGCTGTTGTTGCTGCATCATGGCATGCCTAGCTTGCATGTTCATCATGTTTGCTGGATGGTTGGAGCCATTCATGGTCATCATCATGGATGCTGTTGGAGGGAGATTAGGAGGAGAAGAGCAAGGGAATCCATTGTTGGGTTGATGAAACTGGATCCCTCCAAGACCTTTGGGATTGTTAGCAACTGCTGCTGCAGGATTTGGTGATAAATTGTTAGGAACATTTCCATGGAAACCAGCCAAGTTCATCATTGTGTTGAGATCATTTGCCCTTCTGATTTCCCCAACAGAGTTGAGATTATTCCCTAACTGAGGATGATGATTATTGTTCCCTAGCTTAAGAGCAGCCATTGTTTTTGGATCAATCATTGCATTCGGATGAGCAGCAGCAGCGTCCATTCCCATGTTCTGATTTGGTTGCCCTTTCTTCCCATTTTGAGCCCCATTGCTGATACTGTTGTTGGTAATCTTGACATTGTTTGGACCCCCTCCTTTGTTTGCCCCACTTGCTTCCATGGCTGCTGCTTGTTGCCTAAGCAGACCAATTTGGTTAACTTTCTCTCTAATAAACCTGAGCTCATCGTCCTCTTCGTCATCATCTTCATCATCTTCATCATAAAATTCATCATCTTCTTCGAAGCCGAAGGGGGCAAACTTGTGGTGCTGTTGTTGGTTCTCAAGACCCTTCATCAAATTCACAGCCTGCTTCTGTTGATTCCCTTTGTTGTTGTTGTTGTTGTTGTTGTTGTTAATGTTCTTGTCGTCTTTGATGCAGTTGTTGTTCTTTTGCTTCTGGTTTTGATTGGGTTTTTGAGACCAAAGTTCAGCATGTTTGCCGGCTCTAACCAGTTTCTTGATCAAAGTTGCAGAGTCTACACTCCCTGAGACCGTGACTTTTTGCTGGTCTGAATCAATTCTTACTTGGTAAACACCTAAAGGGCAAACCCGGAAATAAGTCATAAACTGGTACATTTGAAAGAATCACAAAAAAAATACTTGGTTTAGGACAATTAGTAACATATTCTCCAGATTTACGCTAAAGGGCAAAACTAGAAACAAGTTATGAACATAAATATTGGAAAGTCGGGACAAAAGAAAGACATTATTCAAGACAAATTTGTAACACATTGTTCGGATTTATATATGCCTGAGGATCAGAATATATTAATGACAAATTTTGTTTTAGCAAATTCTTTGTTCTAGCATTTTTTTAATTGTTGTGGTAGATTGATCACAGTAGAACCACACAAAAAAATTAGGAAAATGTCTTTTCTTTAACCATTCTTACATGTAGGAGAATTGTTAAAAAAAAAAAAAAGAGATAAAAATGTTTAATTAAAGTCTTCAAGCCTAACAAGGCATATTTGATCTTTTTAATGACCTTGGGCATCAAAGATTACAACTTTACGTTTTCTTTTATAGAAACGTGCACAAAAAAGAACTATGAGAATAATAGCAAGAAAAAATGGTAAATCTTTACACATAAGTTACCACATAGAAGAAGACAAACATCTAACAAGATGAGAAGAAAAGTAAGGAGTTTAAGCACCTTCAATTCTCTGAAGGAGTTTCTTCACTTTCTGCTTGCACCCGTCACAATGTATGTTCACTCTAAGAACACAAGTCTGTAGAAGGAAAAAAAAAATGAAAAAAAATGAAAATCTCAAAGATAGAGAAAAGAGTTGGGGGTAAAAAAAAAAAAAGCAACAAAAGGAAACAACAAAACAAGAGAAAAGGAAGAATCTTTAGGAAAAGACTACAACTTTGCTGTATGAAAATAAAAAAATAAAAAAAGAGAGATACAAACACAACACATAATAATAACTAACAAGACTCAAAGAAAGACAACAAAGCGGCAAGAGATAGAAAGACCTGGATCTTGAGGAGCTTAAAGTCTTCTTCTTTAGTCATTTCTTCAGTGCTGTTTTAAGTCTCTCTCTCTCTCTCTCTCTCACTTCCCTATCTATCTGCTAGAAAGGAAAGTTAACACCTGAGCCAAAGTTGTGTAGATATGGGGGGGTAAAAATGGATTTGTCTCGGCCTGCGGATTCTATTTCTACAACTAACTGTAGATTCTCTCGCTTTTGCTTTTCTGTTTTTTATTATTATTATTATTATGTATTACTACAATATACTATTCTCTTCTTCCCCTTCCTCCTCAGCTCTCAAAATCAAAAAGGCAAATAAAAAAATGTGCACATGGGTTTTGAGTGTTGAGCTTTGAATATGAATGTGAAGTTTGAAAAAAAAAAAAGTGAACACAACAATGAAAAACAAGGACCCACATGCCAAGACAAATGAGCAGAGAAAAACCCAACAACAGAAAGGAGAAAACACAGTAAGTGGACAGAGAGAGAGATGAAAAGTCAGTGGAAAAGCGGATTTAAAAAGAGTAAAATGTGGGAGGTAAATAAAGAAAGAGAAGTGAGTGAGTAAAGGGAAGGGGTGTCTATTTTATTATTTTTTTTATTTTTTTATTTTTTGCTCTGAAATCTGAAATGATGTGATTTAACGTTAAATACGGAGGAGGAAGGCGGGGGAGAAAAACAATAAAAAGAAACTACAGCAACTTGACCGGCCGACTTGTATCTCTGTCCTCTTCGTCAAACGTACCAGCAACCCCCTCTCCTTTCGTTTCTCGTGACATTTTTTTTGACCTTTTTTCCACCACAGAACTTTCTGAAATAAATAGGGTGTTTAAGAGAGTGACGAGAACCAGTAGTAAGAATCATTTTTATTGTAATATGTGAGAACTTTTTAATGTAATAAATTTGTTTTTTGTTACTGTAGCATGTGAGAATTTTTTACTATTTATAACTGAGATTGTGGTGGGAACCACTTTGCCAAACACCCTTAAAATGGGTACTCGAAAAAAATTTTCATAACGGAGAAAAAATATTTTCCCACCGATAAAAGGAGGTATTTTTTTTTAAGGGTTCAATTTTTAACTATTTAAGTTAAAATTTACTAAGACACTGTCTAAAATTACTTTTGGTCGTATATTAAACCATTTAATATTATAACATATAAGATTTTTAAATTTTAATATATTTTTATTTTATATTATAACATATAAAAATTTTATATTATTTGAGTTAAAATTAATGAATTAAAATTAAATTTGTCAAATATTTTATTAATTTAATGGTTAAAACGTTCATGCTTTGCCAACGAAATAAGATTGTCCTATCCAAGAATTAATAAACCTCATCAATTCTAACCTAATCTTTTAACTATTATATGAAATAAAAAATGAAGCCATTACCGAGACTTTCCTCTCTCTTCTCTCAAGACTTGCTTTTTATTTTTATTTCATTCTTCGCTCCTTTTTATCAATGAGGAAGCTACGAGTAAAGCGACACCACCCCGGAAAGAAAACAAACCTGTAGGTTAATCACTAACTCATGAGCAAAGCCGCTACTCATGCAGCACAAGAGCAAATCTTCACTAAAAGTCAGTTCTATTGGCAGATGGTTAACACTCCTTACTCTGTCATGAGAACACAACAAGTCATAGTTAGGATACACGAAGAATGAAAGAACAAAGTCTCCTTCAAAGAATCATCACAAGAGATGATGACATCAAGATGTTTTCCTAAAGCACAAACGAGCACGTTGTCAGAAGGCTTCCCAGGTTGGACCTTTAATGAAGACATCGATAGCCGGTCTAAAAACAATGTATAGGATTAGATAGGCATCGTACCATTACAAAAAAGGGGTGTGACATGCCATACAACTAAGCAAGTATACGTATAGTATTAAAAGTAAGATTTATGAATGAATAGTATAAGTTTTCTATAGGAAGAGCTTTATTTTATGCAACCTGTTGAAGTCCAGTAAGTATGATTGAGCTAACAAGACCAAACAAATGACACAGCCTACCATATGATTTAATGGCACCTAGTCATTAGTGGGCAAAGAACCAGTTTAAGACAAGTAGGTAGATACGTTTACTTAAGGTAGCATATAAAGAATTCTTATATAGAGTAGTAAATTTACCCTATCTAAATAATTTAGCTAAGGAGACCATCTTAAGTAGATGCAGTCTTTAGATAGACAAGAGTTATGGATTAAGTAGGATCAGAAACTGTAGAGCCAAACACCAAACCCCCACTACTAATTGAAAATTGAGAAAGACGAATGTAGGGTTAAGAGAAGCCCTTTGACCTGCTAAGACGTTGTCGTTTTGTGGAGAAATCCTTTAGGATTAGTAGTAGAGCAAGCTAATAAGAGTATTGCTTTGTCTTTACAAGAGAATTTAAACACGTAACAGATGGTTGGAACAACCCTAAGTTATTTTTGACAAGAAAATTAAAAGTATGCAAAGTCATGAAAAATAATTCTGGCTAGGACATCATCTGACTATGAAATTATCCAAATAGTAGAATTTTATGGGACTCATAACAAGATACTTCTGAAGCTAAATATATGAAGTTCATGACGCGTCCCTCAAGGAATAATAAACGGGAAGAAGTGATCTTCTGAACGAGCATTAATGTAGTCTCCTTTATAAGTGTATAGACAATAAAGACTAGGGAAACCAAGGACATCTTGTTAGTATGATTAGCAAGTTTATGAATAAGACGTCAAGGCTTAGGACGTAGTGGTGGTTTAAGGGCCATTTATACATCCCTCTCGACGCCTGTAAAAGGAGTGCTAATATTAAGTTAGAGACAGTGTACAAGGAGGATGACACATAAAGTGTCACTAAGTAATGTAGCGCCCTTGAAGTTAGTTTTATAAGCCCATCTTAAGATTAGGAATTATGCAATAGGCAGGTAAGGCTTGTCAAAACCCTACTAATCTCCATAGAACCGATAAGAATTCTTCATTTGAAAAATTATAGTATATAGCAAAAAAGAATTAGTAACCAAACCCAAGATTAAAGTGTTATGAGTAACACGTTAAAATCGTTATGACCCAGTAGAACATGAGTTTCAAGTAAAGTCCTAAGAGTAGGTGACAATCCGTTATTGTTCATCTAAAGGATAGATAAATATGTAAGAAAAACCAAAATCAATAGATTTCTCTTGAGAGAATTTAGAAGTCATCAAACTAGTAACTAGAATCTGTAAGAATACTTTTTAGTGACTTTTCCAACTTTGGGTTCATCCATAGAAAGAAAATGTAATGCTTTACATAAAATACCCAACAAAGTGAGAAAAAAGATTTACAGTATACCTATCCCTCATACATTTATGGCACAATTAATAAACGTACGGTCCAAACCCGTTTATCTCGTGTCGTTTTTGTATTGTGTCATCATGCGTGTTCGAAATTGTCGACCCTAGGTGGAAATGATCCATTTTAGTGCTTTTTTCTTGCAAGCGTGTAATTTTTTTAAGCCCAACAATTTAAAGACAATAATTGTTATTTTATTGGAGGACATTTTTATAAATGAAGCATTTTTATAAATTGAAAATGGTAATTTACCAAAACGTATGGTATTTTTCTACTTTTTTTATTTTTATAAATGAGCAAAAAAAAAAGCTAAATTCAAGTTTGTCATGCACAAAACACAAATGCATAACTCTAACTAGAGTTTTAGACAATTACCAAATACATACTCAGATTTTGTTCATAACTCGATTTAGAGTTTCAAACAATTACCAAACATAACTCGGATTTGAATTCAAATCATAATACTCACATAAAAAGAATCCAAATCAAGATACTTCGAATTCATTTACTAAACAGACCCTTAGTTTCTACATTAAGGGTATAAAGAATATGAATTTACATGTATAATTATACCTTTTAATTTTAATTTTTTTCTAATTTATCTCTCTATTTTTGAAAGCTACAAATGTATTCTTTAAATTTAAAAATCTCGTTTTAATTTTATCTATCGCAGACCTTTTAGACAAAAAAATAGAAATACTACAAAAATATACTTAATTAAACCAAATTAATTTTTGAAATATATTTTCTTCTTGAGAAAAATGTTTGAAAAATATAAAAGCATTTAAAAACATAAAACTTGAGATCTTTTTTTTATTTGATATTTTTTTTTGGGATTACTTATGTTTCTAAATCTATAAAATATTTTCATGTAACTGTTTAAAAGTAGTTATTTTGTTTTGCCTAATTTTTTTATTGATAAAAAAAATTGAAATAAGTATTTTAAATTTAAATACCATTGTATTTTCTAAAAATAGATAGATTATATTATTGAATAGTTGAAATTATGAAGTATAATTGTACAATTAACCTTAAAGAATATTTGTTGGGCTGATGGATGCTTGATTTGATATAATTTTCTAATTAATGTTTCCATATTTCCTAGCTTATTACTGAGTATTTTGTGTTGATTTTTATATTTTGTAGGTGTGTGAAGATAATGAGCTGAAAATTAGAGGAAAAGTGAAGATTTAGAGCCCAATAATTTTATTTATTCATTTTTGAAAGATAACCGGAGACCAAATTAGCAATTTCAGCCAAGGTGGAGCGTGCTTCCCAAGAAAAGGCCGTGTGGCCGCATTAGAGTACAGAAGCAGCTCACCCTCGTGCCAAATGGGCGTTCAATCTCACCATGTAGCTCGCAGATTGTGCGACCGAGTGTAGTAAACCTTGTTCCTGCATGTCTCTTAGCTTGCTCCATGCAAGAATCAACTCTGCACGTGCGCGCGAGAAATGCACTTTGCCCCGTGCGTGTTTTGTCTTGTGCTTTGATTTTTAACCTAAAAATTGTCAAAACTTGCATCTTTTTATCCTCCAAGTGCAAAACTATAAATAATACACCTTAGAACACAAAATAGATTAGTTTTCATCAACTTTCCTTAGTTTTTCTAGCCGTCTTAGGAGATGAAAAAGAAGAAGAAGAAAAAGATGAGAGTTCTAGTGGAGGCTCATGGAGAATCGTCTACGTAGAAGGATTTTCAATACCAAAATTGTTCTTTTCCTTATTCTTTCTTTCTTTTCTTTTGCAATTATATTTTCAGTTTAGTTTGGTTTTTGTTGAAGGGGATTTCAAAACTCTCGACATAATTATATAATTGATTTATAGAATTGTTTTTCAATTTCCAATTAAGATTATTTATGCTCTTCTATTTTTATTATTTATTATTATTTTCTTATTTTGTTTAAGTGGCCAACTAGAGAAGACTTGAATGTAATCTATAGCTAAATTGGAATGCTTGATTTGTAATTGTCTTGATATTCTATTCATTAATAGCAGATTGAAAGGTATGATTATAAGAGATTTTTGTTAATTGTGATGTAGAACATAACTTAGGTTGAATAATCTAAGCTTGTATGATTGTTATCTAGATCAACCTATCTTTCTTATCTTAATGCTTCCATTGAATTGAATGTAAAAAGCTTATTCTAGGTTATTTGAGGAAAATGGATTAAATGAAGAGCTTTTTTTGCTTAACCACTCAGTAAGGAGAAATTGGAGTAACAGAGTTTGTTGTTATCTATGATTAGTAATTTCAATAAAAGATTAGGAAATTATCTTATTTATTGTATAGTTATTGTTTAGTGGTACCGAGAGATCCTTTAACTGGTTTTAATATTATTGTTTGTGTTTATTTTATTTTCTTGTGTTTTATTTAATTTAAGTATTTCACTAAATCCAAACCCCAATTTAGTGTTAATATTAGCATTTCATAGGTTTTTAATGTTAATAACTAATTAATTGAACCAAATCTTCTGCAAAAACGACCCTTATTTGTCACTATACTTGATCATGACGATACTTTAGTAATGTTTAATTTTGTGCTTCCTCTAAGACCTACTATGGGTTACAATTGTTTTTTTTCCTTATTTATTATTAATTTTGGCTAGTGGTGAAAAATACATGTTTGATTAACTAATAAGGTGTTTAGAAAGGTGATGAGAATCAATAGTTAGAACCACTTTTACTGTAACATGCGAGAGCTTTATATTGCAACAAATTTTTTTAATTATTACTGTAACATGTAAAAATTTTATACTATTTATAATTAAATTTGTGGTAAAAACTTCCCACCATTTGAACAAATAGCTACTAAGAGTCTATTGAAAAACATAATTCAAACAAAAAAAATTTAATTCAAATCAACAAAAAAGTTTTCTCTCTCCTCTCTCTTTCCTCTCATGATGACTCTGCTTCCTCTCTCTCTCTCTCTCTCTCAAAATCGCCAATGTTCCTCCCCTGGCCGAATTGTGAACGCTATAATCATTAACTCGTCGCTCTCCATTCTCTCCCTTAGAAGCCGGGTTTCTTCCTTGTCCGCTTGTAGATGCTGTCTTGCTCTCCAACGATCGTTAGTCCCCAGCTTCAGACATGATAATAATGAGATCAAGTTTCGCCATGACCAACATCGTCTTGAGCCAAGCTTCATCGCGACTCGCCAGCGGCGTCGAGGCATGCAAAGATGAGCCAAACCTTGGGCATGGGAGATGGTGGAAGAGAGAAAGAGCAAAAGAGAGAGAAAGAAAGAGGTGGGCGACGAGGAAGACATCCAGATGCAGGGACACTGTTATCGTCGGCATCACCTCGTCAACCGACGTTGGCGTGCGATGGCGAGCCATGCCTTAGACAAGGGAGACGAGCGGAGGAGAGACAGAAATGAAAGAGAGAATTTGGGTTATTTTGATTGCCAGCGTCTTCAAGCTTGAGATATTTTAGTTATTATATTATTTAATTACTGTAGATTTTAAGTGGAATGGCCTATTTATTAACTTATCTTATATTTTTGACCTATTGTTTTTTATGCCTCTATTAATTTGGCTTATTTATTTCATTATTAAATAACAATACTATTATAATTTTTGTGATAATCTTAACAATCTACAAAATTGTGAAATCTCATAAGAATATCAATTTGTTGTTAATTTAGCATTATATATTTAAAATATGGGATATTTAAAGTTAAAATTTGAGATATACTCAGAAAATTTTTTAAGAAATCACAGCTAGGGAGTGAATATTAGGTGGATTTTATGAAAATCTAAACCCATCTAATTAAAGTTTGAGTAAATTGATTTTAAATTTAATCTATCTAATTAACTTAAAGTTCAAAACCAACCCATCCAATTAAAGTTTGGGTGGGTTAAGTATGTTTGTCGGGTTGATAATATAAATAAAAAAAATCAAAACTAAAAATTTAACTCAAAATGAATTAAAAAATTAGAATTCATAAGATATTAGTATTATAAAGGTCTAAAATTGTTTCAATAGGTTAAAACAACCTAATGATAAAGGCTCCGTAATGTAAATTCAAATCAATAGATTAAGTCATAAACTAATAAATAAATCATAAAAGAAACCAATACAACAAAAATATTAAGAAACAAAAATCAATATGGTGCATAATTGTCAATCTTCAATTTTAAGTATCTCTACTCAAATATCTTATACATTTATAGTGTAAAATCTATCACATGACATAAAACATAATAAGCTTTTATTTATTAATGTAAATATAAAACAAATAATACACATATACCTTTTGTTGAAATGCATTTGTCAACTTCTAACGAATGCAAGCTAGTACATTTATCAAAAAAATAAAAAGTAAGAAGAACCAAAATAATACACAAATGCTAAAACAATACACATCAAAATGCCTTTTTTTTCAGTTTCGTGTATCAATCTTTGTATTAAACTATAAATATATAATATAAACATTATATATATAAAAAGTTTGGGTGGGTTCAAGTTAAGATGTGTTGGGATTACCCATCTAATAAAACCTTATGTAAGGTTAGACTGGGTTAGATTGAATTACTCATCAGGCTCAGGTTGTCTTGGGTCGGGTTGAGTGAGTTAATCAGGTTTGTTCACCCCTAGTTACAAATATAAAAAATTTAGTAAGGGCAAACTAAGGAAAAAAGTGCAAAAATAAAAAAAAGAGTTCGTTGGGGCAAATATTAAAGGTCAATGAAGCCCCCTTAGACTAAGAGGGATAGTTGTCCCCCTAAGCCCAAGGTCGGTCCGCCATTTGATGTAATTGTTGTTTTGAAATTTTATCTTGATTGTAGGGTACTTTCATATTCTACTACAAAATTCTTCGACGTTATAGAAAGAGCGCTAAATATGAGTGATTATTCCTTTTTCTTGTTTGTTCGTTTCTTTCCAATCTCATTTTGAAGCAAGCTCTCCCCAAGAAGAATATGTGTTGCATGAACTAAGAATAACAATTTTATCCTCAAACTTGTTGGTCCCCGACTACCACAGGCACAAGCCGTGCCCAATTCTTTTGTGCTCGGGGTGAGTTCAGGTTGAAAGAATTATACACGTTACATGTTCAAGTTAGGTACATAATCCGATCCATTTTTATATTAATCATTAATGTTATAAACAGAGTAGGTTTGTTGATATATGATCAGATGAGGCGGATTGTCCTGCCTCACCTCCTCCGGACTGGTTAATGTGGCGGGGACGGGGGCGGGCTTCACACGAAAGGATAATACCTCATTACCATATCTAGTGCGGATCTCTACCTAAACATGGGGAGAAAAGGGCAAAAAAAAAAAAAAAAACACAAAGACAGGGGTCATATTGCAAGCAGAAAAGTTAATGAACCTTTTGGGAATCCTATAGTTGAACCTCTGTCTGAGTTTGAAACGGGAAGACCAAAAAGAAACAAGGAAAAGTCTCACTTTCTAACCTTTTATGACACACAATTCCCAAACATACTTCCTCCTATTATACGCATTTCTACGCAGTTTTCTATTTCCACCACTCGCACGCACCGCAACAAGCTTTGCGTGCGTGCGTGCGTGTGTGTGTGTGTGAGAGAGATGTGACTTTTGGGGGCCTCGTTTCCAATGGTTTTGTGGGTTTTATTTATTTATTTATTTTCAAATATATATTTATATATTTAAACTTTCAAGTCCTTAAATATTTGCTTCTGAGTAATTTTTTAGATGACTAAATTTTTAGATTCAGAATTTTAAAATCTTTTGGATATTGATTTATTTTTTTTAAAATTTAAATCAAATAAATCAATTAAATCCAGGTGTTTAAAGTTTTAGTTCTCCTTAAACTCATTGGAAGTGGATATATTTACTATAATAAAAGCTAAAATCTTGGGTCCTTTTGTTTTAGTAATTTGAATCATAATATTTTGAATTTTTAGGTTTAAGATAACAAGTTTGAAAAATATGGTTTAAAGTAGAATCTAAATTGACGTTTATATGTACAATTGATTTGAAGTTTGAAAAATGAATCAAATCGAAAATTGTGTTTGAATGTAAATTTGAGAAATACATTTGAACTGAAATGTCAAAAAAAGGAATTTGTTGAGTTCAAATCTTTTGAAATCAAAGTAGGCTAATTTTGAGTTTAGGTCATTTTGGGTTTAGGTTTGGTTTTTGAATTGCCCAACCAAATAATTATTCAATTCAAAATTAGGGTTCAAACTCAATGAACCCCCAAACAAATAGGCCTCTCTCTTATATTTGAAGAAAAAATCGTAACTTTTTTATTTGGTATCTAATTAAGACATTATTTTTTTTATTATGTTCTTAATGAAGATATGTAATACATATTTTTTAAGATTATAGATATTAAAATTTTGTTAAATTTATTAATAAATTAAAAACTTTTCTTACAATATATTTAAATATAGATTTTAATTTTATTCTCGGATTATATTGATAGTTTAAATATATATCTAAATATTACTTTAAATAGCAATTTAAATGATATGGTGGGAACCAGTGGTGAGAACCACTTTTACTGTAACATATGAAAACTTTTTACTATAGCAAATTTGTTTTTTGTTACTGTAACATGTGAGAACTTTTTACTGTTCATAATTGAGATTGTGGTGAGAACCACCAAAACAAACGGGCCATAAATAAAAACAATCGGAGCCATTTACCAAACTAATCCCGGACTTACGAATGGAAGCAGCACGCAAAAACACAAAGTTGAAAAAGAAAAGCATGTTGTGTTCTTACTTGGGGCTAAGGTAAAAGCATGAAGGGTTAGGTCCATCATTACTCGCTGCCTAGCGCCTGCAAATCTTTCTGCATGCTGTCTCAACTAAACCCTTTTCTGTACCAGCAAAAAAAAAAAAAACCTTTTTTTAAAGATAAAAAAATAAACAAATAATTACTTTATGTCTTTGCTTCTTAGCCAAGTTTGTGATTTTCTCCCATAATTACTTCTAACGTTTACAACCACAGCTCTTAATTTTTGTTTAAATTCCAATGATAATTAACAGCAAGAGCTTCAGTATGCCCTAGTGAAATATGCTGTCCTGTGAGATTAGCTTCTGAGGAGCAATTTTCAAAGGCTCTGGCGCATTATAGACGAGGGGTAGGATCACGAAGTTTTTGATTTTTTTTTTGGCACACAGCAAGTCATGACAAGGGACCCACACGTTTGGGATCTTATGTAGCAGAAGATCATGAATCATGATCTTCCCAATCACGTCTTTGGGAGCAGCGCTAATTGATCTTCTTTGGATTCTTACCTGTAGAGAGAGAGAGAGAGAGAGAGGGACTAGGGAGTAGAGTAGGCACTAAAAGCTAACAAAAGATTATTTGGTCTTATTGGGCTCCATACTGGACCTGGACAGCTGTTTTCCCTTCCCTGGCAAGCCGGGCCCATTTGGCAACCCTGCTCTGCGATCATCGCGACGGATTCAGCAAAAACCCATCTAATCCCCAGTGGAAATTGGCACTTCTTCTGAGCAAAGTACAAAAATGTGTGGTTGAAGTGCAAATATTAATAGAGAATAACACACCAATTTGTGTCTAGAGAGACGTAGACGGTACAATGAATGGACTAATATTTATTATTTAAAAATGGTTTGAACTGCTTAGAAAATAGGGTGGCAAACCGTAAAATAGGGTAGTTCAACTTAAATTCAACTGTCGTCGGTTTAAGTTATGCTCATCACACTAAAAAAAAAAAAAAAAACTAGTTTTGCTCGTAATAGTTGCTAGTAAAATTTTTATTCATAATATTTTTTGTAATTAATATGTATTTAGTAATAATTTTTAGTTTAATTTTTATTGTGATTAAAACATTTAACTATAAGGTTTTTAGTCACATATGTTTTTATGACTGAAAATTTTGTAACTAAAAATTTTAGTCATAATAAAAATTAAACTAAAAGATGTGACTAAATATATAATAGTCAAAATATTTTGTTGTAATTGAAAATTTTATCATAAAATAATAATAACTAAAAGTATAATTTTTTGTTAGAGATATCTGAAGTTAAATTGTCCATCTTGTCTCGTGCTTTTCTATTCTAATTTATGAGTGCCTTACATCTCAACATATCGGTAAAAATGTGGGATAAAATTATGAACGCCTAGTAGTGGAGTCCTCCCAATGAATCCATGTTTACCTCACGTCCGGGTTTATGAGTGCCCCTTTCAATGTTCTTTTTTTTTTTTTAATCTAACTTAAAAAAAGATAAGGAAGAACCACCAATAAGCTGATTTGACTAAGAGACCATCTTAAATTTGCACTAAAATGTGATGTGAAATCGAAATAGTATTTCCTTTATTCACATGGAGGGTTCAAGTACAACAGGCTATATATACAGTATAGACTGTCGCCTTGTGTGTGTGTGTATATATATATATATATATAACTTGTAAGGTGGGTAATCTCAAGGATGGGATTGCATGCATGTACTACTAGCCCTAGTATCATGCTTGAAATAGTGTACTAAAATAGAATATTTGTCACGTAGCATTTTTAACGATCATATAAACAATGAATGGTACAATTCAGTGTTGGTCTCTTTGTCCTTTTGTTTTGAGACACCACTTCAATAATCTATTACAAACACCTTAGAACTTGTCTATTCTTGTCATGTTTTATCAGTGTCCTGCCTAAACGAGACAACCATGAAGCTGCCCTAAGAAGTTTGGATTTCTTGTTGTTCATTTGTGTCCAAGCCAAGTCCTTTGCAGGAAACACGATCTTGTCTCCTATTTCAATGCAAGCTTTTTTGGTATTATCTGTTGCACTTGCTTTGACTTTTACATCCTTTTTTTTTTTTTTGGTCTATAAGTTTAGACAATTTATAGTTATAATAATAATAATAATAATAATAACAACAACCATAATAATAATAACTTTCAAACAGGCTTAATTTAAGGTTATGTTTATTTTGCATCAAACAATAAAGAAAAATAAAGAGTAATTTTCTTTAACTTTAAATAATATATTTTCTTGTAAAATTAGGAATGAAAAATTTATAGGCCTCAAACAATACAAGGATGTATAAAGAGAATACTAATCCTTTTATACCTTTTAGTATTGATTTCATATCAAATGAAATGAATGACATATTTACTTAAATGTCTAAATTTTAAAAAAAATATTTTAAAAGTTACATTAAACAAGATGTTTATTCTTAAGTAAGTAAACACCAAAAAAGAAATAAGATTGTTTTCTATTACACTATTAAATAAACAAGTAAATACTAAAAAAGGAATAAATGATCTTCATTACCATTACTTTCTTTGTTTTCTAATCCCATTTATCTTTTTCACTACAGTAAAGCCTGATAAATATAGCCTGAAGGCAAAATTTACATGCATAGATTTATAAGACCCTTTTTCTCAAGTAAAAAAAAAAAACACGAAATAACAGGTTTGCCATATAATTAGAGTCCTATGAGATATCTTTTGATTTTAATATCAGATAGACATAACTGACTACTTCTCTGTTTTTTTCTTCTAATAGCCTAAGTCTGTGACCAAATCCTATTACTCAAAAAATGGTTGGGTTCAATTTGTGAAATTTGAGGAGGCATAATAACAATTGCTTTTTTTTTTTTTTTGAAAAAGTATAATTTTGGGGAAGTTCTCATAAATATCTTTTGTAACTTAGTTTTTATAATGCCATAAATACGTAAATCTACCATATATATAATATGAGTGGTAGTATGACACAACTTTTTTTAGAGAAAATTATATGTTATGCTACACTTTAAAAAACACGTATTTACTTGTGTCTACTTAAAAAAATTACATCACATTATTATTTATATTATATATTTAAGCCGTAACATATTTAAACATATTTGGTATTTATAAACTTTCTTATTTTTTTAAGTGTAGGATAACAACCCTTTTTTTAAGTTAATTGAGCTGCTCTCATTTTGAGCTAAGTTGGGCCCAATTATAATGCTCTGACTGTTGATAAACCCAGACTAGACACAGATCGACGCAGTTTTGCATTTTTCAAAGAGACATTCCCTTCACATCTCAAATATTTTTAAGGCACCCCAAACTATATTATATTTAAAATTAAAGGTTATATTTTTTAATATTAGGATCTACTATATTTCTAAAATACCCCTATGCTACACCCCACCCCAACGAACAACTAGTTTTAAAGAGCTAAATTTTATCGCACCTGTAACTTTTTCTCTATTTTTTTTTTTTTTTTTTGTTTAGATAGACATATTTATATATTTTTAATTCAAGATACATTCAAACCTTGCAGCTCAAAAAAATAATATATATAAAAATTCCTTCAAGTGAGCTTCTTATCAACTACATCTATTTAATTTAGCATATCATAACATACACCCTAAAGTTTTTCTTCAAACGCTAACAAAAATTTTTTGTTCACAATATTATAGATAAAGATGAGAAAGTTTCATAAAATTTTAATGTACGTATATATTCTCATTCTTTTCTCTTTCTTTAAATTTCATGACAAAGGCTTTTGGCACTTTTCATCACCGTGTTTGGATTGACTTTGTGCTTGTCTCTGAGAATGGGGCGGTTTGCCTCCGGAGGAGAGGCATAAAATTGGCCACTTTGATTATAATTTGGATTTTAATTGCAGTTCTGTTAGATTAGAGGTAATAAAGCATGACCATTTTATCCCGAAGGACAGCAAATCTGAGATTTGAATTTTTTTCAACTCAATTCAATAACTGATCTTCTTTGAAAAAATAAAAAATTTTGACGGTTAAAAAAAAAAAAAAGGATAAGAACTACGTTCCTAAAAATATGGGAAGGGATTTGGTTTTGTTGGGGTGTACCATAGGAGTTATTTTAGGAATATAGTAGATTCTAATATCAAAAACATAATTTTAAAATTTAAATATAGTATTTTTTTTTTTTTGTTTTAGGTGCCTTTAGGAATATTTAGGGTATGAATAGAATTTCCCTTTTTCAAATCGTCAAAATGATTCAATTTGATTAACATGATGGTTTGAGACTGAAAGAGACTGCGCATACTCCAAATTAGCTATAATTTTGTTTCCTTGTAATTTGTCTATGGGCCTATTTGAGAGGGTTTTTTAAAACTTGCTTTGGGTTTCCTGAGTCCAATCTTAAAACTACTTCTAAAATTGTTTGAATAATCTATCGGAAGTATTTTGGCTCTCCATAACTGCCTTCAGTTAAAGCTACAAAATATAATTTTTCAAAAAAATACTTTTAAAATAAAATTTGAAACTTGTGCTAAAGCGTTGATAATATATTATAAAGTTAAATATAATATTTTTGCAACTTATTAATAATTTAAAATAATGTTGACAACTTAAGCTCTTTTTTTTTTAGTCAAAAAGGGGATAAAGTTGTGTGCTTCACGCCCTTAGTGATGTTTAAAAAATCTGCTAATCCTCTCAAATCACCCAATCCGAATCAAACCAATGGTTTTTGTTTTAATTTTGAATGGTTTAGGTGGTTTTTTATACAAATATTGTAGGTGGTTTGGCTATTGGTTTGAACTTCCCAAACCGCCTACTAAGCCACTATATTATAATATTTTTATTTTAAAATATTTTTTACATAAGAATTTTTATTTCTTTTATTACTTCATTGGTCATTACAACAAGTTCTACTTGTATAAGATGCATCTTTCTAGATCTATAATTACACATTTTCTAATCACTCATTATTAGTATCCAAAAATAAATAAATTTAAATTAAAGAACCAACATATATAAATAAGACTAACTTATAAAATGAAACCCTAGCCTATCCTTATCCAATGACCAACATCTTCTCTCTATAGTGCCACCGGTCTACTCGCTACGCTATCATTGTCATGTCATCTCTCCGCCATCGGTCAAACTCACCACGGTATCGATTAAGGATATTAGTAGGAAGAAAGATAAATCAACACTAGTGGAAAGCTTTAGTTCAAGTATAAAAGTTGATTGTGTTGTCATACGTTATTTAGTTGTATTTTTGAATTTTTAGTTTAATTATTAATAAACTTTGATTTGTGTTATTGTGACTTTTTAGTTTGGTTTTTTGTTTATTTTAACACTTTGATAGGTAAACTTTTAGACATTTTATAATTTTTGTTGAATATTAAAAAAAGTTAATCTTGAGTTCAAATCGATCAAACCACTTTTGAGTGATTTGGTTTATTTTATATCAAACTGTTCAATAATAAAAATTATTTTTGGTTTGATCAATAGTTTGGAGAAAAAACTACCCAAACCATCTGTGAACATCCCTACACGTCCTTATTTCCTTCTACCATTTGGGCAATTTCAGGGACCGTCGAGGAGCGGAAACAGCATGAACACTCATTTAAACTCTTTTAAAAATGAGATTTTAAATACTCATTGAAAAACTTCAGCTTTTTGTTCTCTTCTTCAACTAACTAAAAGTATAAGCAAAGGCTATGCCAAATGAGCAATTTGTTATAGAAAAAAAATTAGTAAGGATAATTTGAGAGAATAAGAGAAATAAAATATTTTTGAAACTTTTTAAATTAAATAGCATATTTTGAAAATATTTACAGTAAATATCAAATTTACGATAAAAATAATTTATTTATAGTGTAGATAAGAATTTATTTACACTATAAATAAGAGGGAAAATAATATGGTGTTTGGCAAACTGGTTAAAATTAAAAATTTTAGTCTAAAACTTATAACATGTGAAGCTTTATACTATGGCAACTTTTTTGTTTTTTCTACTCTGATTGCTGAAAGCTTTACACTGCAGTTTATCAGAACCAATTGGTTTTAGCCAACTTGCCAAATACCATATAAATTATTTATGCATTCAATCTATTTATTATGCAAATGAGAGTTATTTACACTGTTATATAAAAGGTAAATAAAATTATTTACAATATAAATTTGCTGTTTATTATAAATATTTTTAAAAACTACTATTGTTTTGAAAAAGTTCTATTTACTATAATTTTTTAGATAATTTTGAACGAATTCTCTCTTTCTTTGGATAAGGAACTAAATTTGTCGGGTCTCTAATTAAATTGGCTCTTGTATTGAACGATTTATTTTTTTATAACAGATTATTTATTCTAAGAAAAGATATTATCCAAATAACCAAAATTAATTAGAATATAATGCATTATCAAATTTGAAGGTTTAATTTATCGTAGAATGTTCTAACTTTCTTTTAATGACAATAATTTCGACTTATAAAAATAATATCTATAATTTATAATTTTGACTTACAAAAATAATATTAAAAACTTTTCAATGTACATTATACTGCATGAAGTCGATTATTTAGTCTTAGTCCGCTGTGGAGAAATGAAAAAGGAGACTTTCATCTTTAAGTTTAACTGAGACGTAGTTTGCTTCGGTTTCTTTTTGGGTGTGAAGCACCTGAAAACCAAAATCTCCCAACTTTCAACATACAAAGAACAAAAAATGAAGAAAAAAAAAAGAGGATTAAAAGAAAAGAAAGGAAAAAGGTAAGATGGGACTTTATGTTCCTCTTTCTTCGAAATTAATGCTTGTGATAGGCTCTTGTTACTCAAAATTTGCAGCTTAGAATTGAGATGCCAGACACTTTCGACTACACTTCTTATGCTCTGCCAATTTTGAGCCCAATTAATTACCATCCCACAGATTGGGCTTTTTGGGTTTTCCAGACTGGCGCTGTTACTCCCAGTTCAATTTGAGAAATAACACATCTTCACGTGTTTTTCAATCTAACTACTCTATTCAGAAAGTTTGAGATATAAAATAAGTATTTTGCGTTAAAGTTAGACAAATAAATGTTATCTTAAAAAAAAATTTGTATGAATCAAAGACAAAAGAAATCTTGAACATAATAACAATAATAAAGAAGTTGTATACCATCTAAATTTCTCTTCATTACCGTGATATAATCATATGTGAGATAAATTGGAAAAATCCACTTTTAAAGGTGGTTTTTTGTTTTTTTTGTTTTTTTTGTTTTTTTTATGCTCGGACCAGTATTAAAGTGTTTAGCATCAAATATTATACTTCTTGAGAGGATTTTGAGTTAGAAAAAAGTTTCGAGTAAAAAAATTTTATTATACAAAAAAGATTAAAAACAACACAAGTGTAAAAAAGCAAACTCCATATGTGCCTCATGTTGTGTGATCTATTCTCTGTCGGTGTATAGATACAATTGCGGCGTTCTTTGCTAAGAACACCACTGTTGCTTTCTAGTATTGCTTTTATGTTCAAAGTTAAGAGCATGTTTGGCATGGTTTATTTTAAACTGATGTTGACTTATTCTATTAAAAAGCTGCTTATAAACCCATTTAGGTGACCCATGGAAAAATGCTTATGGTTTTTATAAGCACTTATTGGATAAGTCAGGCCGAAGGTGCTTATAAAAAAAATACTTATGAAAAATTTTTTTTATTTTCATTTTTGACCTTATATTTAAGAATAACAAATTAAAAATTCCATCAATATCTTTAAAATATACTACTTTTTATATCAATAAGAGCTTTTAACTTGTTTAACTAAACATGTTCAAAAGCTCTTCAGAAATTAAAAAGTACTTTTTCATGCACTATTCACATACTATTAAAAAGCCTTAACTTATGCTTCTTTTCTTCTACTGCTTAAAAGTAAAAGCACAAGCTATCTCAAACAGGCCACCTAAATCTTGTTGACACACTAATTAGTTATGGTATTTCAAATTTTCTTAAAATAAAAAAGGAAATATACATTTAAGAAAAAAAAAGCTATTTTGATGGTGAAAAATGTTATTTTGTTCTACCGGCATGAGTGTTTTAACTTTTAAATTAATTTTTTAACAGTTTAATATGTGATTGAAAGTAATTCTCAATCGTGTGCTAAAAACTTTGGTGTGACTGACCATTAAATTGATAAGCCGATGACACAAACACTACGTTGCACTAATAAAGTAAAATTACGTTCTTCATGATAAGAATTAAAAAAAACGATAAATATAGCAAGCTGATCTAAATTCTGATTAAGATCTCAAAGTGATAAAAGCATTGGACAAAATAAAGATTTGGAAACTCATTCCATTAGGAATCTATGAAAAGCTAGCCCGAAAGAATACGACAACTAATTATTCCCTTTATTGCTGTATTGACTGACCTTTATATATGCTCTTCAATACTGATCAATCAAAAGCTTATTAATCCTAAAGTGCCCGTTTACTTTCCCATGACACAGATCAAAGCATCTTGTCTTTGGCTTTCTCTTTCGGAATGTTTTTCCAGAATTGGCGATTCCTGAAAAAGAGAAACCAAAAAAGATTTTCAATCATTTCAAAAACCAAAAAAAAAAAAAAAAAGATTTTCATCACCTTGAAAGCAAAAGGTCAATCCAAACTCAACGAGTCTCAGCTATGCAAATTGTCCTTTAATAATTATCTTTTGAGCCTTTTTGATAATTTTTTTAATTGATTTCCATTTATATATTGTGATATTCTTCCTTTTCAACTTTCATTGTGAATGAAATGTAATGGGGGCTTCTTTCAATACATATGCTTATAGTTATAGATAGAACATTCTTCTTATGTGCCTCACCCACCATAAACATTGTTATTTTGATCCATAAGCAATAAAGAATCAGTACAATCACTTTTGGTACTAATGCTTTGTCAGAAAACCTAACAATTAATTAAGAAGCTGTATTCCTTTGCCGCTTGCTTGCTTTATTTATTGAATCTTTTGTTTTGGAACAACATTATTGAAACCTTTTAAAAAGCTAATTTTGTGATGAAATTGACTAAAAAAGCGTAGAGAATTTGTATTTCATAAGAAACCAAAACATCTTCTGCGAGATGTAGTTTTGCATCCTTAGATCTTCATATGATAAACTTCATTCTTTTCTTATGTATTTGAAAAAAAGTCTTTTATTTATATATATATGATATAACCTATTTTAACATTGTTATGCTCTGTCGACCGTTTCAATTTAGGTGTTGTTTTTTTTTTACCGAATGATAAAATTCTCTATACATTATTTAAAAAATAAGTTCCCTAATATATTTATATGAGTTGTCACTAAAAACCATGGTTAATAAGACACGTTCTTTAAGCTTTAACGAACCCTTTTTCTTTGGGGAAAAAAAATATTTAGCACCAAATAAAAATATATAGTTTTTAACTATTGTGATTAAGGTCACTTTGGCATCATTGTGTTGTTTAAATTATTTGTTGTAATTATGTTGTTGGTTTATTTATACTTCAGTTTTAGAGTATAGTTTGAACTTCATTTTGCTACAGTATTTTTCTTTGTTACAAAATTTATATTTCAAATTAGTAGGATATTTGATAAACCGATTTGGGCTGAAAAATTGGTTCAAAAATTATAGTATGTGAGAGTTTTATACTGTAACAACTTTTTATTTTACATTATACCACGTAAGACTATCCTGTAATTGGTTTAAACTGGTTTGCCAAACGAAAGCTAATTTTGATTTAAATTCCAAACAGCCTATTACTTTGACCCAGTACATTGAGATCATAAAATGGACACGCATCCTTTTTCTTGCCTATTAATTTCTTCAGAACTATATAATGGAGCTTATTAACCGCAGATAGATTGGCAGCCAATATAGGCTGTTAAAACACCTCAATGCATCAGCCAAACTTGCCCCATCATTCACAAAGTTTTGACTTATCGTTACCTAAAACCGAATAAATGAATAAAACAAACACTCTGAAACACAAAATTCAACCCTAATCATCTCATATGTTTTATCTGGTGTCAAATCATATTGTAAATAATATTGTCCTAAAGTGTGAGTAATCTATTATGTTATTCAAACGTCTCATAATGTACAATTGAAACCCGCCATGCTATATATTTATATATATATACACACACACACACACATACACACACGATCCAGGTGCCAAATAAACAAGCCACGTTTTCAAGTGACGATCATTCAAAACTACACAACACAAATGAATAAATCACACGGAACCATATAAAGACGAAATGACATAACACATACTCATATGTATTGGTTTCAAATCAATAAGATCTCTTCAAAAGTCAATGATTAACAACACAAAAATAAATCAAAGGATAGTTTTTCGCCAGCAAGGATTTCCTCAGTTTTACCATTTTTCAGGGAAAACTTGTGCAACGTCCATGTATATCTTTAGTGTGTGCGTGTGTGTATATATGTATCTTTTGCGTAAGAAGAATTATGATATCTTGTACATATCCAATTTGTGACCAAACCCAGTGGGACGGTTTTCCGGTAGGGACACTTCTCATGGCTTATTTTAGTACATTTGGCACACACTAGCTTCTTCAATGAAAGAGGGAGATAAAGAGCGAAAATTAGATGAAGCTTATCTACGAATCAAGTTCCATTATTGGGTTCGGCTAACAACTCTCGTTATATATATCTTTTGGAGGGTGAAAACTACATGAAGCTTGTCATCAAAATTAATTGTATCTTGGGTTATCTTTAGTGTTGCATAAAAAGTTAATGCCAACGCTTATATTCTATTCTCAAAAAATATAAAAAAAACCACTTAAAGAGTATTTGATAAAATTAATTTTAACTAAAATTTTTAATTATTATAATATAAAATTTTTTATATTATAATAATAATAAAAAATTGTAACATAAAACTTTTACGTTGTACTGTCCTAAGTTCTAACAACCCTTTTACGTTTAAGGAAAGGATTGCCAGTGGGTTACTACATGGAGGTCATTACACGCTGAATTGTGGGGTGAGAGACATTTGTCCTTTTTTAAAATTTTTTTTATTTTTTTATGGGCCCCAATATTTAATACACATGTATGCCAATCTACGAAGATTTTTTTTTAAACAATCGACTGTGAAACTGGAACCCATAAGTCCATGTACTTGGGACTAACTCTATGATTAAAAGTCAAATACTACAAAATATTTAGTATTAATTTTAAAATATATGAAAATATTTTTATTTTAAAAAATAAAATTTTTTAAAAAATTATACTAAAAGTATTTTTAAAATTTTTACCTCAAAAAACATATGAAAATATTTTTAAAAATTTTGAGAACAAAAATAAATAAGATCTACGTAATCAATTGTTGTGAACAAAACAAAATAATTTCTGATCTAATCAAGAATGAACATAAAATCATTGAATCTTATACAATAAATAAACATTTTCTTTTTCCGCGCGATAGATTTGAGCCCAATATCGTGCAATTTATTTACAATATCCCAAGCAACTAAGAAAGTATGCAGCCATTTTTTAACGCAAAAATAAAGAAGTAAATAAACAAAGTCATTTTCTAATTAATGTTGGATTGCATAAGCAAATTTTCACGGATCCAAATTGAGATAGACGGCTGGTAAAAAGTCCGACATGTATCTTTTGTCGTCTAAATGAGGGTGGAGTTTATATCATAGAATAGTGGAAGATTGATTTCTTGGTAGGGTCAAGTATACAAAAAAATTGCAAATAATCCAATAACAAATCACACCCGAAAAAGAGATCGTTAATGTGTCGACCAAAAAACGTATAATGCATTTGAAAGAAGCTTCTCTCCCTTGAAATCTCTAATTTGTCTTCTAAACTACAATTATTCTCCCACTTCAATGGCTTTGGGTGTGCAAATAGGTTGCCCACTAACTTTTTTTTTTTCCATTTTCTTGCTTTCCTCTTTTTTTTATTTTTATAATGTTTCTAATGCAAACATTGATTGATTGTTTAATAAATTTTAGCCGCAAAATTTTAAGTGGAGTTGATTGTTGAGGCCAAAAACTCTATGACCACTAATTCATCAAAGTGTAAAAGAACCTCTAACTCTTTACCCCAATTTTTTTTTTTTAATATTCCCTTGATTAGAGGAAAAGGAAGATACTATAAGTCGGAGAAAAAAAAAATATAGCCTTTTCTTTTGCAACAATTATTGGTCCTTGCTATCGTCATTCTCATTCACATGCTAAGTACAATAATTATTATTATTTTTTTAATTTTGTTTGTTTATTGTTGGATTTTTGTTTCGGTTTGATTACAATATGTATATTTATAATAGAATCAAATATTATTCTCTTTCTCATTACTCTACGTCTTTGCCAGAACAGGTTGGTGATCAATTCTATACGACGACATGTGGATTAGTTTAATTGGTCTCCGGATATTTAGGTTTTTGAAAAGAAACAAATATTTTATTTCATTAGAGTTGTGCCATTTGGCAATACTTCCAAGGCGAAAAATATAGCGAAGTACCCTTTATATCTATTGTATCAAAGTGGGGAAGTACACGGATGAGTCGAGATCTGCGGTTCTTAATTTCTTGATCTGATTGTTGTCTTCCACTATTTATTTATTTTGCCATTTAAATTTAAAAATCTAACCACATAAATAAAAATAAGATACTAAAAATGCTTAAGTAATACATAAGATGTCAAATTTTAAATGGAAGAATAGCCAACAAAACAAGAAAATGGGAGAGCTCTTGATTTGTACACTGGTAATAATATTTCCTAAAGAACTTACAAGAATGCCCTTAAATACACCACCTTATTAAATATGCCCTCTAATAAACTATTCATTTTATTAGTAGTCCATTTTATATTGTTTTTTATTGTATAAAGTGTATTTAGTATATTGTACTGAAGTTAATAACCTATTCATTTTAGGTGCACTTTTAATATTAATTTGGATTAAAAATTATTGAAATGACCTCGTCCTAATCCAACCTCAAAATTAATCTCTATACCAAACCTTGACCCTGGTCCCATTCTAACCCAACCTTGAATCACTCCCAATCCTAAGCCCGAGCTTGAACCAAAACCAAACCCAACCCATGGCTTGACCGCTAACCTCTACTCGACTTTAACCCTTTCTTGACAGACCACCACACTAATCCTACTTCCAACCCCAGCCCAACTTTGGTCATCACCTTGGTCTGTATCTGACCCTAATCTAAGTCTTGACTTTGACTTAGACTTTGATCCCTAACTCTAAACGTGATATAAAATAATACAAAATAATACCTCAAAAATAAATTCTATTCTATAGAATGATACAACACATAAATTTATCCCCGATTAACTTGTGTGATACAATGTTATACAATGTAATATTCTATTACGTCCACCAAAAATGCTTTTGATTAATATGTGGCTCGAATCTCTTCTTTGTTTGGAAAAATACGGTTGATATACAATAATGGTAAACCATATATAAATTATTTTGGGATCTTTTTCTATTGGTAATTTTTATATCTTGTTTAGTAAAAACAATTCCAACTATTTTTTATGGTTCTAACAGTTTTTGCTATAATATTTTCTCTCATAAAATTTAAACAAAAAAGGCTTAAATCATAAAAAAAAAAAAAGTAGTTTCAATAGCTGTTTCAAACATATTCTTAATTTGATAGACTTTCTGACGGTATCAATTATTTAGGAGTAAAACTCAATTAGCTAATCACATTTAAACGGAGAAGTGTAATTGTTTTTCAATCATTAGTGGAAAGAGGCATTAGTATTACTGAAAAACTCGATTTTGAAACTCTTAGATATTTTGTATCCAATGGAATTATAGTAACATAGTAAAAAGTAGGGATATATAAGAAAATAACAATTCTAAAATTATTTTAAAAAATTCCTCAAGTTTTACTAAATTAAAAAAATAATTTTTTTAATAGTCAATCAATGATTGACCATTGGCTTATTAACATAGCAGTCAATCATTCACCAATATAAAAGTGTTTAACTAATGTCAGTTAATAATTTACCGTCAATCACTAATTCACTAATTGATTGATCGAATCTAATTAACAAGCTACCTACTATTTTCTTAAAGAATTGATATTTTTCTGAAAGTTGGAAAAAAAAATTAACAATCAATCTGAAACCCTAATCAAATAAAAGAAAACTTTAAAACACGCAGACTGATTAATTACATCCCGAAACACGAACTCAGATCTTACAAAACTGCCCATCGATTGATCATCAACATACAAAACAGGCACCTACTATGATATTCCATCCACCTTTTAGCCCAAAAACACTAAAAAACACATGTCTATCTACATATATATATATATATATATATCCTTAATTACATGATGGAACATGCATTTGGATTTTCATCACTAAACATGGAGGTGAACTTCTCCTCTGGGGCATTTGGGCTGGGGAGTGCCTGAACGACGTTCTTCACGTAACCCGAGGGAGCTTTCTTGTCGTATGCCTGTGCCACGTAAGGATAAGCCACCAAGTTGTAGGGCACGTAGGGCCAGAACTCAGCCCTCTTTCCGGTGCCCCTCACTTTCTTTAACACCTTGTTTGGCTCCACATACCCCGTCACAGTCACTCGGCTTTGCTTTCTGTCCACGTCCACTGATTTCGCACCTGTATACGTTTCCACGTAAATAATTATATATAATCGGACAAGTTTTATAGGTGGTTATAATTGGGAACATTATTTAGGGTAATCTGCAAACTAGTTAAGCTTCCTCTGAAACTGCCTGCACAACTACCAACTCAATAAGTTCTAATGTTTTTTTTTTTTAAAAACAAGCTATTCATTCGACAGGGTTTTGACCACATTAAAAAATAAGTTCTTAATTATAATTATTTTTTAACCTTCTAATTGATTAAAATTTAGTATGTCACTTTTTTTTTAATAGAGAGGAAAGGGTAACTGATACCAGAGAAACTAAAAATTACTTCATACAAATAATACTTGTTTGGTCTGTGGAAATTTGAATTCAATTAATTGTGACAGGATTTGATTGGGGGATTCAAAATTCGGATGTTATCAGTTACATATTCACGTGTCAATAATTATGAGTGTGTTTGGTTGGGTGGGTTATAGAAGGGAAGGATTAGATAGAAGGGTTCGGGCTAGGGGAGTGAACTGTTGAGGCTGTTTTGTTGGATGGAAAGGAATGAGAAAGGAGATATGGTAGGGATTGGGAATCCCTCCGGGCCCATAAAAACCAATCCCCCAATTGTTGGACGGATTGAGCAGGGGCAAAAGAGTTGCATATGAAATTTTCATTTTGCCCTCATGCATATTACCTTTTATTTTGTAGCAAGAATTCAATATTGTCTTTTGAACCTTTTCTACTTTATCTTTTTTTTAATGAGACCTTTTTTTATTTTTTGCTCTTAATATTTTCTTTTGGTGATTATTACATCATTTATATATATATATATATATATGAACATGATAAACAATAGGATAACATTCAATCTAGTTTTTTACGTTTTTTTGCTAGTGAAGTTTTGTGTTTTTTAACACAAAAGTCTTCTTAATTTAAGTTAAAACATAATAAATACATAAATAAAACAAAACTGCATATAAAATATTGTTCAAACATATATCTAAAGTAATATGGTATTTTTATCTATAAAAGTGAATCTTTCCTTCATTATTTTCTCTAATATCAAACAAAGCAATGAATGATCACTATCTTTCCTTATTATCGTATTAAACAACTTAAAGGAAAATTACAATTATTCATTTCCTTCGTACTTCCCTTCCCTCATATCCTATCCATTATTTCATCATTCCATCCCTCCCACCAAACGCACCTTACTTCCATTCTTCAACAAAATAAATAAATAAATAAATATCAAGTTAAATCAAATTAAATTGATTCTGAACTGTGTTATTTTTTCTTGCAGTTGAATAAGTTACTCCTCAAGTTCCGATAGTAATAAATAATGATTTAAAACTTGGGAGAAAACGTATATAGACTAGGCAAAGTCTTTTTGTTGAAGAGCCCAAGTGGATTGATCTAATTCAGTTTTGAACTATAAAAGATCATGGGTAATTTCTCATGGCTGAAAAAAAACCTTTAGTATTCAAACAGATCATGTTTGGGTTAGACATAGCTTATAAAACAAGAACATATATACTTGTTCAGTATATATCACTTGTTTGTGTTGAAAAATAAAATACTAAATAGAAAGAGGGATGGTCAAGGAAGTTTAAGCCTTTTAACCTTTCATGGAGGTGACAGCATTTCTAACTCTCCTTTCACAGCCATCACAGTCCATTTTCACCTTGATTTCAACTGTCTGCATAATCAAATAAACAAACGACATTAAAAAGATAAAGAGAAAACAAGATCATTATATATATATATATATATATATATAATATGCATGTATATGTATGTATGTCTACATATATGTATCCACCACTAATCAAAATCTCTTAGAAAGGAAAAAAAAAAAAAAAAAAGAGGAAAGGGGCTTTGGTTTTGAAGAATACCTGCATTGCTTTTCGTCTCTTTCTGTGCCTCTCAATCGTAAAATAGTCTGATAGTTTGTCCAAAACTCCCATTATTTCTTTCTTTCTTTCTTTCTTTCTTTCTCTCTTTTGTTTTGACGTGTTTTATGAGGGCCAAAAGATAACAAGTTCAAGAGCCAACAAAAGCAAAGCAAGTTTTAAGAGAGAGAAAGAGAGAAACAGAGTAAGCTTTAAGAGAGAGAGAGAGAGAGGGGGGGGGGGGGGGTTTTGGAGCAAAGAAATTTAATGCTATGCAATGTGATTTGGTCCTATATTTATATAGGAGAAGAAGGTAAGACCAAAGTGACGGAGATTTGGCAAGTTTTAGTGCGCAAGTTGTTGTGCTTACATTAAATTAATATTAGAATTTTAGATAATGACCTGTGTCCTTAAAACTACGGTTCTGTCCAAAAAATCAAGCCGCGGACAACTGGACCGATTCTGGGTTCTTCTTAGGCCTAGGCCCCAGAATGCAAATTTGAAAATATTTAAAAAAATATTCTTCTACTAAAAAAAGTTTTAAAAAAATATTAAGGAATAAGCAAATGTAATTAAATTAATAGTATAATTATTCAGCTGTTCTCCGCAGCGGTTTTGTTTAAGCATTTGACAGCTGCAAAAGAATTAGCAAGTTGTCCTGCTGCTTTCTTTGTCCCAAAGAAAGGGGAACCGCGGAAGTGTCGTTGTAAAGTGGTTGTTTGGTCCTTTGATTTTCTGTACCGCATTTTCTAATTCATCAATTGTTGTCCACAGTCGTTCTTTCCTTTTTTTTTTTTTTTTTTTTTTTTGGTAATAAGTGTACGCATGTTAACTATTAAGGTGTTTGAAAGCATAGTTTAAACTATTAGTTTAGATTTAAGAACTATAACATATGAGAACTTTACACTATAACTTTTTATTGTAGCTTGTGAGAGCTTTATACTGTTTGCAGTTTAAATCATTTGTATAAACTATTCTTCCAAACACTTTATATAAATACTTCAATAAAATACACAGAAGCAGAACGCACAAAACTTATAAACAGTTAACTATAAGGTCTTTCACGAGAAAGTAACATCATAGTCCATAAACGGACTCCACTAAAAGACCACATTTAAGAAATTGTAAGAGAATTTGTGGCTGCGTAAATACCATAAGTGAGATGGTGAGTTCAAAGTTGCGAGGGAGTGAGGTGCATTGATGGCATTTAACGCCCATGAGTTCCCTTCTAGTCGGGAATTGCCTATATATAAGGCCTGTTTGAGAGGATTTTTTAAAAATGCTTTTGATTTCTTGAGTCCATAAGATATTTATAGAAGTGTTTTGATAATTTGGTGTAAGTGTTTTGCCTCTTTAAAAGTCCCTTTTAGTCAAGGCCACACAATAGGGCTTGTCAAGAAAATATTTTTGAAATACATTTTCAAATCTGTACTAGAGTTTGAATATTACATTTTTATTACTTATTTAAAAATTTCAAAACTATTTTCAAGCTCTTTTAGATATGGTTCAAAATGACCGCCAAAAAGCCACAATTTTGCTTCTTTTTTTAATTGACTAAAAAGCATAGACAAAACTCTACCAAACGGGTTCATAATTATTTAGTGAGGTCTACCTACGGGCCACAGTATTACCTTGTTCTAAAAGTCCTTAAATCGATATGCGGTTTACCCATAATAGTATTTGTATTATTATATTAATCTTTAATATTAAGTTCTTAATTAGTTCAAATTTTCCATCATCTAATAATACAATGTCAAAATATCAAATCAACCTCTCACTTCATCACATATATGAAAAGACAATGATTTATTATTCGAATAGTTGTAGCCACATGCTTCCCACGTATGTATTTAATGTGTAATTTTTTTATACATAAAACAAAACAAAAGAGTTTGAATCACATGCTAGGTGGTTTGAGAGCATGGTTCAAATTATTTAATTGTGGTTTAAATAAGTTTTGTTATTTTTTATATAAAATTTAAACTTCAAATCAATTTTAATCTAAAACTTAAAAAACTATTTATTAATGTTGCTAGAGAAAATACCCATAACACATTACGTTTTTTTAAAATTCAACATTTGACTCTCTTATTATAGACATAGAGAGTATCTCTTAATTTATAGATGATGATGATAATGATAGTGATGATGACAATCAACAAAGATATGGATAGTAACTAAATGAAACTTTATAGTAAATATGAATATATAAGTAGATATATAAGTAGGGGCAAAGAGAAAAAAAAAATATTTAAAAATATTTAAAAATATTATGTAAAAGAAATTCGAGTAGGGATATCTATAAGAAAATGAGTAGGGCACATATAAGAAAATTTATTTTAGTAAGAAAATTGCAAAAATAATACTCAAGGAAATCCAAATTTGAAAAAAAAATACAAGATTATGAGAATTAATATTTTCAAAAAGAAAATAAAATATTATGAGAAGAAATATTTAAGATTGTAAGAAAAAATAATAGGATGAGACATATTTTAAAACATTTCATGAAGATAAATTAAAAAAAATTACCAGAAAAAAATTTTAAAAATCATTATTCGAATTAAAGGTATAAAATATAAGACTTTTATTAAATAAAACGTATATGTGATATTATATAGCAAAGGAAACAATTCATCGATCAAAAGAGAAGCAAACAAGTTATAATAATAGTGAAAGAAAGAAAATAACCAAACTACTAAGAGAGAAAAAAGATAAAAGCACAGAAATCAAAATAGAGAGACAATTTTTTTAATAGAGTTTTTGAAAAACTCCCACTTGTATAATAACTATAGATTATAGATTATAGATTATAGATATAGATAAGTCGACATATTTTATCAATTTCAACATTGTTCAAGTGTCGCTTTGTTAAGCTAATTGAGACTAGATTTTAAGTTTCTTGTGATTTGTAGTGTGAAATCTCATATAGGCTTCGAATAGTAGCTGTCATATGGCCAAGACTTATAATGGTAGCCATATAGATACTAAAATTGATTAATCTAGAAATCAATATCCTCATCTTAATCTGTGTTTTAGTATCATTACAAAATTGTGATTTTCTTCAAAAGGGTACTTTGAAAGAGTAGTTATAATTTGGCCACGCTTCATGCGCTAAATGACAAAATTAATTAATATTAATCAATCGATTTCCTCAACTTAATCAGTGTTTAAACATCATTGGCTTGGAGACCAAATTGTAATTTTCCTGACTCGTAGAGTGACATCTCATAGTTAGGTTTGAAGTAATAATCATGATGTGGCCAAGACTTGTAGAATGTTAGAAATAAACAACAAAATTCATAAATCTAGTAATCAATCAAATTTCTCAACTTAACCTTTGTTTTAGCCCTATTGTGTTAGAGACCAAATTGTAATCTTCTTGATAATTGTAAAATCGCATCTCAAAAGGGTTTTAAGAAGTAAATCATGTGGCCAAGAAACATACAAATGTAGCCGTCCATTAGCTCTACGCCAACCAAAAACTTCCATGCAAACCAAACCAGAACCGTTGGATTATATAGTTCATCTCTAAGCTCCATAATTGAGGCAATAAACGAGGTGGATCTAATGGTTGCAAATAGACACAATAGTTTCAATCTCCTAAATGATCCAACAGCCCTAAATGTTTCTTCTTTTCTTGAATAATAAATAATATTTTTTCTTCCTGGGGCTGCTATAATAATGATGGGGATAGAACTAGACTATAGAGGAAGTTTTTGGATTTTTAAAAGCTGAAAAGCAATGATCTGGAGCCCAACTGTTTTGCATCATTTGCAAGTATCCGCCACCTTTTCTTTCAAATCATACGCGCTCCAACTTTACATCGTCCTGCTGTGTCCTTGTAAATTACATCATAGAGTTCACGTCGTTGCAACAGAGGAATTCACTTCAATTATCAAACAACATGGACCAACACATAAATTTTTAACATAGATAATCACAAAACTAATGGTTAAAATCTTAACATAATAATTAAAACATCACACTTTATTGATAAAATAAAATTATTTTTTTTATTATAAGAATTCTCTGTCTATTTTTCTAAGATCTATAATAGTATCAATCTATTATTCCGAACATTGATTTCTACATATATTTTTTTATTGAAATTTAATTTGTGAAAAAAAAAAATTAAATCTAGGTAGAATAGAAGATTAATTTCAACTTACGTTTTCATATAACTTATTGAAGTTTCTGTCGACTATAATTGTCTTCCTCTTCCTAACAAGAACTCCCAATTCCGTCTATCGCCTCTCTTCAACGGGGATAGGGATGATTTTTGACAGCAGGAAAGCATTCTCTAGCCTCGTCCCATCATATTGTCTTCACTGTTTTCTTAAGCAGATCTATGATAGATCTGCGTTATAAAGAAAAAACACATCAAAATAAAAATATATATATAAAATGGACAGTTTTTGATATTTTTTTGATGGCTGAAAAACTAAAAAAGCTGCGGATAATTTATTTTTCCAACTACTAAAGAAATCTTTCCTTATTCATTATGGCCCAATGTGTCTTATATATCATTTAACATGCATCTACAAGAATTTGGTCCCAACCAAAATATATACAACCGATATTCGTTTAATAGGACAGGTATTATACTTCGATGAAAATGCTAATTAGGGGAAAAAAGATGACTCAATTGGAGGTTTTTTTTTTTTTTATGTATATTTTAGCAACAGCAACAAAACGACTCTATTCATGAACTTCTTTTTTGGGAAATTGTACAGAATGACATGTGTTTGAAACCTTAAAAAAGGAAATAGCAGGGGCAGAAAATTAAAACAAATGGCAGTTTTTGAGAAAGAAGCTTCTGAAACGCCAATAGTGTCCATCAGGTTTGCCTCAAGTTGGCTGACACCGCATGTCCACGACGAGGAAGACAACAAGAGACAAACGAGATTGGTGACCAGGCCTACGACGAGATCCGTGACAAGGAAGATGGAGAGATCAACGACGAGGGACGGCGAGTTCGACGATGAGGGATGGCGTGATATGCGGATCAGAGATGAGATTGACATTGGGAGAGTTATGGATGATCTGGAGCGCCAATGCTAAACTGATATGCCAATTGTAAATTTTGCATTTGAGTGTAAAGAAAAACTCTTCAATGCAATGTCAATTTGGTTGCTAAATTTGCCACAAAATTTACTATATAGCAAATTTAGTATTTGATACTCATTAGTTAATAGATTAGCTTTTTTACTTTAATAATTATAATATTCTTATTTTTAAATTATTTTAGTATTAAAAGTCTACTTTTACAAGCTTCAAGATTTAATAATTATAACAAAAGACAAATATGACATTTTAAATAACATTATATATTAGAGCATAAAATAAAATAATACATCAAACATATTATTTTTATATTTTTTGGTAGTAAATATGTCACTGCCATTGGTATTTTGCATTGACGATGGTCCAAGGTAAGAAACTGGCTTCATGAATAATTTTAGGGGTGGCAAATCGGGTCAACGGGTCGGGTTAGTATCGGGTTATGATCAATTTTTACAAAAATTAGGTCGATGTTAACCTAACTCGTGATACGAACGGGTTGAAAATTCTCAATCCTAATACGATCAGTTTTGGTACACGTTGACACGAACACGACCTATGCCAACTTGTTCCTTATGCACAATAATGTCAAAAAAAAAATGACCCATAACATGTATTTGACCCGCAGCCCGATTTTGACCCGCTTACACACACACACACACACATATATATATATATATATAACATAAAAACAAACATAAAATTAGATGAGTTTCATACCATAACAACAAGAAAGTCTATTCTTAAAATTTAAAAAACATCCAACAGGTCCAAAACATATCACGAGCTATCATAGCATAAAATTAGATGAGTTTCATACCATAACAACAAGAAAATATATTCTTAAAATTTAAAAACATCCAACAAGTCCAAAACATATTACGAGCTATCATAGCAACTGTTGATACTGTTACTAAATGCAGATTCTGATGCAACTGTTGATACTCGAATGCTTAAAATGTCACAAGTCATCATAGCAAGGATATGATAACATAACTGATTTGTCTTCCAAAGTGAGAGGTAGGGTTTTGAGGTTTAGAGTTATACTATTGTCTATATCTCATCTAATATATAATAACAGAATAAAAAAATATCTAAATAAATATAAGTGGGTTAGTTTCGGGTCAGTTTAGGGTTAGGCAGGTTGACCCAAACTTGACTTGTTTTTATACGCGTTAGTTTTGGGTTGACACTAAACTGACCCGAGGTTAATTTTTTTGACATTAACCTGCAAAAATTCATGTCGGATTCATGTCATGTCGTCATGTCGCAACCCATATTACTGGCCTTAATGAATATGGTAGACTAGAATATACACTCCTCCAAATAATATAACAATACAGATGTAGTTGAATTGATTTGGCTGTTTAACTACATGTCAAAATTTAAAACTAATTCAATTTGTTTTTGAAAGATATAAATTTGAGGGTGGGAGGATTTAAATTCTATGGTTAAATTTTTGCTCAGACTAAATGCTTTGATTTAGCATGTATTTGGAGAATTGGTTCATATTAATTGGTTTGAACTCAAACAGTATAAAGCTATATATTATTAGAAAAATAACCAAAACACCCATTGTATTTTGCCTGAACACTGCTTTTGTCCCTCTAATTATTAATATGCCCAAAAAATACAAAATGTATTTTTTCTAAATACTATTTTGCCCCTCTTATTATTAAAATATCCAAAAACACCCCATATGTTTTCAAAATTATACTCAAAATATCACTTGAAGTAATTATTATTTTTTTAAAATTTCAAAATTATCTCTCCTAATGTATTAAATTGAAAGGCTATTTTGTGTATATGTATTTTAGTTTTTGATGAGTTTTTTTTATTTTTTATTTTTAATAAACTTTTTAAAAATTAAAATTATCCTTCCTAATCTTTATTAAATATAATTTAAAACGTTATTAAACCAAAATATTAAATAAAATCAATCTTGAAAAGTTAAAAACTCTCAAATAATTGAAGTTTTTGCTTAATAATTGAAGTTTTTTCTATAATTTTTAAGTCAAGGTAGATTTAAAATAACATGTAATATATGTTAGAAAGGATAATCTTAGAATTTTTAAAAAATTCATTGCTTTAGGAGTATTTTTAGTATGATTTTAAAGACACAAGGAGTGTTTTAGGCATTTTAATAATAAGAGAGAAAAATAGTATTTAGGCAAAATAGAGTGGGTGTTTTGGGTATTTTATAATAAGAGGGGTAACAATGGTATTTAGACAAAATACAAAAAATGTTTTAGGTATTTTTTCTACATTACTATAGTATAAAGTAAAAATAAACTATAATATAAAGCTCTCTCTTCATAAATATTTTGAACTAATTAGTTCAAATAAGGTTCCCAAACACCTTATATTAAAAAGCTCGTAAATTGTTTATTTAGGTTCAAACAATATATATATTAAGTGAAAAAAAAAAGGCAAATATATGTCCAGTTTTGGCTACCGTTTCAACTTATACCACAATCCTTTTTTCCCCTTAGTAATGAGCCTTATGTTTTGTTGGGTTTTGTAACGGTCAAAACCTCGTATATCAGTAATCTATCATTTATATTACTAATTAAACAATGGTCCATAAGTAATAAGCATTGGATCAAGTCAATCAGTAATAAACCATCATCAAATTATCAACAACAGACACAAATCCCCCATCAACAATAGATCATTTCTATAAATGGCTATTTTTTCTAATTTAATAAAACTTTACTTATTTGCTAAGACATAAAACGGCAAAGGAGGATCGTAGAGAATGCTTTTATTTTCCACTCTGAAAGCCTATAATTAATCTCATGCGGCTTCAATGGATTTAACATAGACCTTACCGCATTATATCTTTGTCTTTTCCTAAGAAAAATTACTGAAGAAAAAAAAAAGGCAAATTTAATTACCAGTTCAAAATTTTTCTCAAGTCTACCGTCGGCAACTATGACACTGGTAGGCACCGACAAGGATGCAAGAGAGGACCGACAGTGAACCTGTTCCCTCATGGCGGCAGCATGGAGCCCCCTCCAAAGGCAGCACAAAACTGGCTTCAATTTCTCTGCTTTGATTCTTTTCATTCAAGTGTTTTTTTTCCCTCTCTGATATATGCATGTTTCAAAAGTTTGGCGATGATGAGACAATGAAAATGGAGGAAAGTAATGGAGGAAGGTAATGGAGGAAGATAGTTCAAGTAACCATCTTCTTGTTAGACAGAACCTAATTCTACTGAATTTTCAAATGGGTCTAAATGCAAAAAAGCCCCCTCCCCCACCCAGCGTGAACTACCCTCCTTCCCTACGGCGGCTCGAATTAATCTTCCCCCGCTGGCCCTAGCTCTTTTGTTGCTCCTCCCTGATATCCTCTTCTGTAAATTTTCTGTCTTGAATAATAGATATGAAAATTTGAGAGATGAAAAAACATCTGAATTTCTTCGAAATTGTGACAAAACCGTTTGATTGATGCCCAAATTTGAAACAATTTCCAACGCGACGGAGATCTTCGCCAAGAGGAGGAGTTCGTTGGAGGTGACGAATGAGTTCATCGGAGGTGGTACGGAAGATAAGTTTTTCCCCCTTTCTACAGAGATCTTAGCCCGAAAGCGGATTTCACCGGAGGTGACGAATGAGTTTGTCAGAGGTGGTGGGCAAAATGGGTTTTTTTTTTTTTTTTTTTTCTATGGAACGAGTTCTTCGCCCAAAGACTTAGGTGTGTTTGTTTCAATATTTGAATCACGGTTTAAATTATTTTATTATAATATTTTTTTTTATAAATATTTAAAACTCTGTTCAAATATTTCATCCAAATAAGTTCGTGGGGGAGACGGTGGTACGAAGATTTTTCCCTTCTTTTTAAAAAATGTTTTTTTATTAGTATTGAATCATATGTGTTTCGCTTTAGTTTGATGCTTCTTTGTTTCTCTACATCACTAGATTTAAATCTTGCGGTCCTAATAGCGTTCTCCTCCGGTGGAAAATTTTGACGTTTTCCACTAAAATTTTTTCCCGCTTAAAAAAGCCCTATATAAGCATCCATTCTCATTGTTATTTGGAATAACATTAACGTGGAGGTTAAAAAAAATCGTTTTATTATCATATGATTAAAATCTGGCTGCTCAAAATAATAGACTCAATCCAATAGACAATATACAGTATACTTCTTAGGCTGAACCTGTTGTTTGCTAAGCAAAGAGTTTTATAGGATATTTAATAAAGTGGTTAAAATTATTTTTATTATAATATGTAAGAGTTTTATACTGTCGTAATTTTTTTATTATTATTATAACATATAAAAATTATATAATATTTATAATTAAGAAAATTATCTATATTTTGTTTTGTTTTGTTTTTTTTTTTTTTTTTTTTTTTTGACAAAAACACCTTATTAATTACACCAGACAATATCTACTGGTCTTCAATCGGTGAAAGTCTAAACCACAACTCTGACACAATATCATTTCTAGTTTTAAATGTTGTGTGTATCACAAAATTGCTGAGTAGCTATAGATGTACCTGTTGTTTTTGAAATTGATGAATGAGCGTAGTTAATGAGGGCTCTGACCATTCAAGTGTTTTAGGTGAAACTTCTCCAGAAAATACAGTTGCAATCCATTCCCATATGAAATTATGCATTATTTTTTCTATCCCAAATGGTATCCACCTCTTAAGAATTTTCATGATTCTGCAGGGCTTTTCGGCCACCACATATAATTAATGTTTATGTGTGTCATTCTCTGGTTATTGTGCGTTGATTTTGGTTGTACCACCCAACATGCACTGAGGATATTTTTTATGCACACTTACCTTCTTAATTTTCATATGTTTTTGGCTAATTATCAACCATTCTTTGTCTTCGGACTTATAATTTGATTGTTTTTTGCCCTTGTCCTTTCTCTATAATACACTTCTCTGTAGAAGAAAAATCACAATGTTAATTAATTAGTATTGCCTGTGCATGATGATTTAATTAGAAAGCAGGAAGATGAAGCCTAGCAACATTAATAGGACAGTAGAAAACAGACAAAAAAAATATTTACTTTCTTTTTTTTTAATTTCCTATGTACATTTTTAGCATATAAAATAAATTTGGTATTTCTTTGTTTTTCCCGGAAAAAATAAGGTGTTTGATAAAATTATTTCTAACCAATATTTTTAGTTATTGTAATATAAAGCTTCCATATGCTACAACGGTCAAAAATAAACGAGCTACAATATAAAGCTCTCATATGTTATAATTTTTAAGTAAAAAGTTTAGATTTAACCATATTTTTTAAACATTGTAAGAGAATAAAAATAGGAAAAATCAATGTTCAAGTTTGGAAAGAAAAAAAAAAAAAAAATGGGGCAAAGGCTATAGAGCATCGAAAATATTATAGCAGAGCAAATAAGTCCTGCGTATCATCATTGTGCATGGGCCATACTAGAAAGCTTTATATCTGTTTCATGAGGGGACTTTGCAATCTGTAATGATTTATAAAACTTGGAGGAGAAAGTCTACCATTGGAAGCCACCACTAGAAACCTACTTTACAGATTGTCTACACCTTGCAGATAAAAATAAAAATAAAAATAGAAAATCAAATCACCCTATATTCAGGTTGGTTGTTAAGAAGAGGCCTCCAGGTTTTGTGTGCACGCTATTTATAAGATAATAATGACAATCAATCAGTTATAATTATGAGTGCATAGTTTAGTGTTGGTAACATTCCATAAGCCAAGCCTTATATATATATATGTATTTATTAATGAAAAGGAAAAAAAATGTTACATGTTGAAGGCCAACATGTGTAACAAAGGCGGCCCTATTGATAGATCTTTAAATAATATTCCAACTTTTTAAGGGCCACATTGTTCCCCTCTCTAATATTGATGCAAAAACTATTGATAGACCCTTAAATGTAAGAAGACTCAACCATGAAAAGCTCAAGGGTAAGAAGCTAGATTCCAACAACGAAAAATTAAATAGACACGTCAAATATCGAGCACTATATCGCTCTTTTAGCATAACCTCCGTCCAATTAATAGAAGATTCCAATTCGATCAAGGCAAGAGACCTAATATTAAGGCCACCTATGACACCTCATAGAAGCAAATCTAGTGGACTAGAACCACGACATTGAAGAATCACTAAACCATCTCCATTATTAGACAACAAAACCAAAGAGTTAGCAAAAATGCATGGAAAATTTACACAAACGATGTAATCAACATCGCCTTTATTAGAACAACTGAAATACTAAATGCAAGAAAAAGAAAAAAAGGTCCAAATACACGAGTGCTAATGAGAGCGAGTGGCGTTTCTAGCAA